>JAWNPW010000779.1:0-11070 GCA_035078745.1 Diastata ussurica
GAAGAAAAATTTCATAGAAAAACAGACTGCGAAAATGACTGCGAGCTAGCTGAGTCACTGACTGACTTACGGACAGTGAGAACGACTGGCCATGGCTTTTAGCATTCAATTAAACGTCAGTGTTGCATAAAAAGGTAACTACGTAAAAGCGGATTAATGTCGCTAACGGCAACAGTCAAAAAATTGTACACAAAATGTCGAGCTGTGCTGAGTTGAGTAGAGTGGAGTTCGGTTGAGATGACATTTTCCGTTTTTGTATTTCTTTCTTTTTTTTTGGGAAGGTTCTATTTAAATGTGAGTACATATGGCTTTGTATCTGTGTGTACGTGTGTGTGTTTGAGTTTGTTATGTTGACCTCGTTTGGTTGAACATCTGCCGTTCATTTATTCGATCGTTCGTTTGTTGGAGGGTTTTTTTTTTATTTTTTTCAATTTTGGCAAAACGCCGTTGCTAAATGTTCAATTAGCATCAGTTGCTCTGTCGACATCGCATATGATGACGGAAATAAATGCCTCTACACGCCTATATAAACATATATAAATTCATATATATATATATTTCAATGTTGACATGTATCTGTATCTGTATATCTACTATGAGTTTCTGCTTCTGTTTATATGGAGCGCATTAATAAACTGTCAGCAGCTCATTTTGACTTATATTGGAATATTTTATTGCCGAATTTCATGATGTTCGTGCACTTAAATAGCACTAACGATTCAATGGTAAAATGCCTTTAAATGCACTTGGATAAACAAAGTTATATTCCACGTTTGCTATCGCTAATTAGTTGGCATGTCCATAAAAAAAGAAAAACATATTTGCATTAAAATGGAAATATTTTTCGCTTGAACGCAATAGGAGTCTTAATTCTTAGTTAGTGCTCTCTTCTTTTTTATTCTTAAACACTTCACCGAGGGTATATTAAGTTTGTATAAATGTTTGTAACACTCAGAAGGAGGACTGGAGGCCATATAAAGTATATATATTCTTGACCATTCTTCCGTCCCTCCGCCGCCCGACCGTTAGAAAAACTAGATAGTAGGAGTTGAGATTATCAATCAAAATTGTACACACAGACTCTATACATGTGCTTCATCTACTAGTTTAAAACGTTTTTTTAATTGGACTATTTTTTCGGGTACCTCCAGTATACTGATGTGTGATTTTGTGACGTTCTTGACACTTTTATGGCCATAAAACCTACAAAATGCATTATTTTCTTATGAAACTTGGTAAATTTATGCCAATCATTCACTATTTCAAATGAATATTTGTAATTATAAAAGAGTTAAGTATCGAACTTCTTACAAAAATTTCAAACAAATAGGTTAACATTAAGATAAATGTCCAAATGCAATCGTAGAAGATGAAGCGTATTTAAGTTGTCGGTTCTAACCGATTATAACTTTCTTTCTAGTTTTTTTCATAGTTTTGCATGTAAAAGCCAAATTAATAATTCAACAGAAAAAAAATATAGTAGAAATAAACCATTTTCAAAGTGACAGACGAATAAAATAACAAATTCCCGCTTGAACTGTGTCTGGCACTAAAATAGAGCATTGCCATTGTTAAGACCACAAAAGAATAAAAGTTGAAATGAGAATGTTTTACAATATTATCAGGGTTGTAACTCCACAGGATACTTTAATATTGTCAGCTTTTATTTCAAAGGTGAGTTGTGTACAACTATTTTGAAGAATTTCTTAATTATATTCGTTCATATTAAATTGTTTACATCATATTTGAATAAATGAAATGGAAATAAATAAGTATAAAACTTTATTTTTGCAAAAGAAATTTAAAAGATATTTAAGAAATTTATGAAAAGTAAGAATCTTATATGTAATGCGAGTAAAAAAATCTATTCAGAGTAGAATCTAACGAGAAGTAATTGAGCGTCTGTCTTCGTTTCACTTCTGTTATTTATAATTTATATTGTGCAACCTTAAAGGAGCTTACTTTTAATATTATACGTAGATTAAAACATAATGACAATCCTCGATTTATATTAGAAAATCTGTCAATTTGTCTAGATTAAACTTGTGCTCTAAGCCAATAAATAAATTTGGCATGACTTTAAAAAATTGGTGATAATTTGGTTAATTGGACCTAGCTTCCTTGTCTAAAGCTATGTTTTCTTATTAAAACCCCTTTTCTCATCTAACTTATAAAGTACGCATTAGTTAATCTGAACTTTATCGTTTTTTCATGTCAAGTTTAAATTTATCGAGAACCTTCCTTTAAAATTGATGCCACCAATACTATTTTGCCTAACTGTCAGGATGGTAATTGTATATTCAAAAAAGCTGTTCACACATGTTAGAAGGAATAAAAGTGCCTATTATGAAACAAATTATATTGTAAACGCGACCGGACTTGCATACCTGCTAACTAAATATTTAAAGAGGAGATAAGAAAAACAGACATTACCGAAAAATTATGAATAAAAAAGTAAACTTTAACGATGAGATTCGAAAATGGGCTTAAAGTTTATACATATATTCTTCCCATGCTTGATCAGCATCGAAAGATAAATCAATGTGGTTATGTTTATACGTCTATCCGTCTGTCTGGATGTAAATAGAAATATAAAATAAATACATATGTATTTTCAAATATTTTCGATAGTGGACTATTTTTTCGGTTAGCTCCACTACAATAACCCATTTCTGAAAACAATTTTAAGGCTATAAATAGCTCAAAATAGAAAAGATAAATAAATTTATATATTTTATTTTTACCGTACTATTCCAAAATTTAATATACTATTCTACAGGTTGCAGTAGCATATTTTATTTGATCAGATGTTTGTAACGCATAGAATGAAAAGACGGACCGCCGGCAATACATATATATTGATGATCACCATCATCCCAGAAATCTCTCAACAATGTCCGCCTGGTCGCCTGTCGGTCTATTTCTACGACAACTTGCACCACAGTTTTAGAGTTATCCTACTGAAATTTTGTCGATAGTCTTCTAATTATCATAAGTGGCTCGCCGCCTAAAATCAGCGAAAACGAATAAGATTTAAGATTTAGCTGCCATACAAAGTTCAAAATCCGGAAATTATCTTTATAAAAAAACTTTTTTTATTTTTATAATATTTTATTACTTCATGAGATAATTTTTCTGAATATACTCATAGGTTATACTTATTTATATTGAACAGTGTAGAAGTCTCGGTGCATGCGGAAGATACTATTGTTTATTGACTAGTTTTTAGATAAATTAATTTACAAAACAATATGTCATAAAAACCAGTAATGTCGCAGAATAGTATTTTCGGCGTGCTTCGAAGCTTCTATCTCACCAGAATTTTTGAATGAAAAGATGTAGTTTTTCAAAAAACTGTTGGAAATTTCTCAAAAAAAAAAGTTGAATATTTTTCAGAATATTTTGATGTGGTACATTTTGTATCGCAGCTGTATCCAAATCTGAACCGATTTTGATAATGTTTGCGATATTATGAAATTCATAAACAAATTTTTCAACATAAGGGCTTTCTCGACCGATTTTGACATTTTTGTATGGCATATCTAAAGCTGATCCGTTTCGTCTGAAATTTTCTGGTGAACTAAACTAACATAAAAAACATGCATTTCAGCTCGATATCTCTAAAACTGAGTGACTAGTTTACATACGAATGGACAAATCGATAAATAGAAAGATAGACAGACAGACAGACAGATGTGGCTAGATCAATTTTTGTATCGATGCTGATCAAAAATATATATACTTTATGGGGTCTTTGGTGTTTCCTTTCAAGCGTTACATACATTGTATTAAATTAAATATATTTGCAACGCGTATTACGTTTCCTAATTTCTTCTTCAGTGTCCGTTGATATTATTTTATTACAACTAAAACTGATTTTATTAATTAATATTTCGATGTAAAGCGCGTGTGTAGATGATATTTCAATCAGCGGCAAAAAGGGACGAACGTCAGAATATGCACACGAAAAGTCAAGGAGTTGTTTAATGAGACGAAAGAATGTATAAAATTATAGTCAGCTGTTAGAGTTGCCACAGTATTCCCCTACTAGACAAAAGCTATTGGAAGCGTTGTGTGAATCTCACTTGTCTGCCACTACGAGTAGTTTTTGTCGATTTTTGTTGTTGAGCTTCTTTCGTAGTTTCCACTCGCGTCTCTTCAAATCCTTCTGAAAATGCTACTTTGAGTCGATCTATGCTGATATTAGTTTTTCGGTTTCGGATTAATAATGTGAAAAATTTCGTGTTTCGTTTAATGACTGGATATGGGCCATCGTACGGGTGTGTTAGTGACGGTCGCACTGAATCGTTTCGTACGTACACATGAGTTGCCGCATACAACGATTTAGCTACAAATGTTTTTGGTATTGAATGATGTGACATTTGCGTTGGCAGTAATTTCTCCATTGCCATTCTGAACTGCGCTACAGTTTCACTAGTGGGCTGCGACTTGTTGCTGGCTTGGAAAAATTCCCCAGGCACTTTTAATGTTGTGCCGTATACGAGCACTGCTGGCGATGCGTTAATATCTGGCTTGAGAGCTACCCGTAGTCCCAAAAGAATCGTTGGCAAATAATGCACCCATCTTGACGTATCGTGGCATAATATGGCAGATTTAAAACTTCTATGTCATCGTTCGATCATTCCATTCGATTGAGGATGATATGGTGTTGTACGTAGATGCGCTGCACCTATCGTTGTCTTCAATTCTGCAAATACCGCAGATTCGAATTGTCTTCCGCGGTCTGTTGAAATGCGAGCAAGAACAACGAATCGTGAAATCCAGTGTGACACGAGAGCGTTTGCTACTGATTCCGCTGCCATGTCAGTGAGTGGTGCAGCTTCTGGCCATCTGGTATACCGGTCTATCATCGTTAAACAATATCATTGTCCTTCGCATAATGTAAATGGACCCACGATATCAATACTCGGTGGTTCGTACCATGATGCTTGCGATATTGTGTGTCAATGCACTTTCAAACGTTGTCACTCTGCACATTGTTGGACAAAAATGGTAGTGTCTTTCTTGACACTTGGCCATACAAACCTGGCTGTCATCAATTTTATCGTTGCTCGCCTGCCAGAATGTGATAAGCCATGTATTGCTGAAAGCACTTGCTTTCGGAACTCTTTTGGTATAAACGGTCGCATTTGATTCGTTGACACGTCACATATTTGCTGTGTGTTGGTGTCTGGAATAAAAAAATGCTTTAAATCGAGTGATATTGACTTTGTACCTGATTTATCCATTAAATCTTTTAATTCAACATCGTTTTGTTGAGCTGCTGCGATTTTCTGGTAGTTTATCGTTGTGTTGATTGACTGTAAGCGAGGTAACAGATCGGCAGTTACATATTCTTTTCCTGGCACGTGCCGAATGTCAGTTGTGAATTGCCCGATGAAGTCAAGTTGACGTACTCGTCTCGGTGAGGCTTTTTCCAACTTTTGGCTAAATGCATATACCAAAGGACGGTGATCGGTTAAAATATAACAGTTACGACCTTCTAGCATATACCAAAAATGTTCTACCCCTTGGTAAATCGCTAGCAATTTTCTGTCGTAGGTGCTATAATTGCGCTGCGTATTTGAGAGTTTTTTCGAATAAAACCCGAGAGGTTGTAAACAGCCATCAATTGATTGATGTAATACAGCACCAACAACAATATCTGATGCGTCAACACACAGTATCAATTCAGCGTTTGGTGCAGGATGCGCAAGAAGTGTTGCATTCATTAGCTCGATTTTGCATTTTTTAAACGCATTTTCTGCCTCGGCATTCCATATCAGCACTGTGCGATCGTTCTTTTTATTGCCCACAATTAGTGCTTGCAAACTTCGTTGGTATGATACAGCATGTGGCGAAAATTTTCGATACAAATTTATCATGGCGATAAAACGTTTCAATTCATTTGCCATTGATGGTTTCGGAAAATCGCGTACTGCATTTACTTTTTCAGACAAATGAAGGATTCCTTGAGCGTTGACCAAATGTCCGAGGAAGTTGATTTCGCTTTTTCCAAATTCGCATTTTTTCATATTAATCGTGAGATTATTCTCACGCAGTCGTTGGAATACTACCCTCAAATCCTTGTAATGCTGATCCAATGATTGCGAAGCAATAAGAATGTCATCAACATATGGAAAGGCAAACTCTAAACCCCGTAGCACCTCATTAATCATTCGCTGAAACGTTTGCGCAGCATTACATAGCCCGAAATTCATATATTTAAACTCAAACATACCGAATGGAGTCGTAATTGCTGTTTTGGCTATGTCATCAGCATGTATTGGCACCTGATGGAATGCTTTTTGTAGATCCACTTTCGAAAATATTATTTTCCACCGCAAATTTGCAGTGAAATCCGTTAAGTAAGGAAATGGATAGCGATCTGGCAACGTTTTCGCATTCAATGGCCGTTAATCGCCACATGGTCGCCAAGTGCCATCGCCTTTACTCCTCATATGTAGTGGACTTGACCAGTTGCTATTGGACGGACGACATATCCCTGCTTTCATCAAGAATTCGAATTATTTTCTTGCAGCTGCTAACTTTCCTGGTGCTACGCGTCGTGCAAATACTGGCTGGCCTGTTGTTTCAATTCGATGAAAAATTGTGGATTTCGTTATAGCCTGTGTTGCTAATCTCGTGATATTTGCAAATTCTGATAGTAGGTTGGTCTTGTCGAATGTTTTAATTTTAACAACGTTGCATGTTGACGGAATAGCTAATTGTGATTTTAGTCGCGTAACATTATCAATCAGTTGATTTCGTCGTACATCTATGAGTAAATCGTAGAATCGTATTAAATCAGCGCCTATAATTGGGGTCGTTACATCGGCGACAATAAAAGACCATTCGAAATCGCGGCGCAATCCGAGGTCCAATTTAATTCGTTTCTCCCCCATTATCTTTATTGGCGAACCGTTAGCAGCGTATAGAAGCGTCGACGTCGGTCTAATGTCATATGATTTTGCTTCCAGGGGAAGAACAGATACATCTGCACCCGTGTCAACGAGAAATGATTTTTCCGAAATTTTGTCGAGCACTTGTAAGCGCGCTTCTTAGTGTAGTTTTCGTTGGAATTCACTACGCGCAGTGAAAGTCATGATGATGTTGTTTCGGCACCAGCTGTATTCTGGCCATATCTGCATGGACTGCGGCACTTGTTCGCATTACGCCCATATTTTTTATGGTACCAGCACTGGCCCTCGTCAGTGGTTGACGATGTATTTTGCCAAATGGTTGCCCATTCCCGCCTCGACTCGCTGAGCATTGGTGTTGATTTGATTGGCTACGGTTACGAGAACGTGAGCGTGAGGTAAATTTTTTGAATTCCTTACCCAATTTCACAATAGCTGCTCGCAGCTCATTGATGTCACTCTCGGATTCCACTTTGACTCTGTTGATTTGAGCAGGAGCAATAGCGTCAACTATTGAATCGGCGAGTTTGGCGAATTCTGCCGCTATGCCAGATGATGCGGCAAGCACAGGTTGTGCGACTTCCGGCAGCCGTTTGGTCCATAACCCTTTTAAAGCTGCTTCGCTTAGCTGCAACTCGTCTCATCTCAAAATACAATTCAGATGGTTATTGATCGCCGAGTGGGAGTTCAGATAAAAGTCGATTTAAACGTCGTTGTTCGCTGTCGGCATTTTGCCGATTATTCGTTGTTTGACGTACTCGAATCTATCAGTTTGCGACAATGTTGCAATAAGGTCGGTCAACTGTGCTATAACATTTGGATCTAATGAAGCTAATACGGTTGCTGTTTTTTGCTTGTCAGCCGTGATACCGGATCCAGTAAACCAGAAATACATTGACGTGAACCACGCTTCAACGTTGTTACTCGACATGTGCGGCACTGGTAATTTACCGTAGACAACCGCAATATTACCCATAGTATGTGCGTTGACTGCAGTTGGTGCACTAAAAGGTATCGTAACATGAATCGTTGGTGGTGTATTAAGGAACACCGCTGTCCTTCATGATTATAGCTTTTCGACTTAACCAAGAAATTCGTCAGCCACGTGTTAAAAATCGGATGACTTTTTTCTAACTCAACGTGAGCAAAAAACCGCGTATGAGTACCGTTTCACAAAAAATCGAATGTTCAATGACGTCGTTGTTGTTTTTTAATGTACAACTTCACACCGTGGACACTATGAAGTATCACGTCGGGGTCACCACTTTGGAACGCGTATTACGTTTCCTAATTTTTTCTTCAGTGTCCGTTGATAGAAACACAATATTATTTTATTACAACTAAAACTGATTTTAATAATTAATATTTCGATGTACAGCGCGTGTGTAGATGCTATTTCAATCAGCGGCAAAAAGCGACGAACGTCAGAATATGCACACGAAAAGTCAAAAAGTTTTTTAATGAGGCGAAAGAATGTATAAAATTATAGTCAGCTGTTAGAGTTGCCACATATACCATTTTTGCGTTAAAAAACTCTATTCTTATAGTTCAAAGGAGCTTAATAATATTAAGTGCAACCATTTTAACAAAAATGTAATTCTGTGGATGAAATTTCGCGATTTGCATTTTCGAATATTTGTTGGTTTCACAGATTTACACATTTCTGAAGACTTAACTTTAATCGAAAAATTATTAAATCTTCAAAACAATACAAAAAACAACAGCCCATTCGGTCGAATTCAACTCGAGTTTTATGTAAATATATGCGACTATATTTAAAAAATATATAAAAATGAATATCGTCCTTAGCTACCTTAAATAAATAGTAAAAGCATTGTGGCATGCCAGAAATTCTTTCTCATTTTGGCGGTAAGTGTAATCCATCCTTCGGATGAACATAATTCAATTTTAAAAGTAGCTATTAATGATATGAAAAATTTTAAAATTATTTTAAATGTCATATATTTATATACATTTACGCTGGACCAAAAATGTACATAGTATCAATGAAAAAATACTTTATGCCAATGATTAAATCATAAAATTTTGTTCAAATATTGCGTTCATTGGTTCAATGTATCGTCATTCATCCTTTATGAATAGTTTAATGAATAGTTTCGCGATTTGAAGAGAATTTGTTGGAGGCGCCATTCGGAGGTTGCTGTCTTATGAGGAGAAATAAAGTTAATGACTGCATTTTAATACAGAATTTTTTGAAGAATTTCTACATTGGGCCAAAGAATAATTTAGTAAACTCAATTTTTGGTTCAGTGTAGTTACTTGATAGCAATCAAGCGATACAAATGCTCCATATAAAACTAGAGGAATCACGATGTAGTGTATAATAATATTGATAGATATGAGTATAGTCTGAAGATATTCGATCATGTCTCATAGCATGCTAACTGCTCCAAAAAACTATTATAAAGATCAATGAACCCTCTAAGCACTTGCAAATGGGTAGATTTTTTTAATTGTTCACGTCCTTGGGGCAGTTCAAGATGGTTGAATTCTACAGAAAGAATTATATGGCTGAAATCGTATTTCTCAGGAGCAACTTTTGGACATAGAAGCGAATTGTTATGATTAAAAAATTAGGTCCGATACATTACAATGTACATATATGATAAATTCATAGACTTTTTACATTTTCTTTCCTTTCCCTTCGATCTGAAGTTGATACACCTTGATAAATCCTTGCTGAATAGCATGCTGAATTTGATTTGAGGAGATGTCGACAATTTATATGAACTGAAAATATAAAATCGATAATTTTTGTGCAAATTTCGACAAACATAATTTCATATTCTCAGCAAAATTCGAAAAATACAAACGCATACAGCAACGCACTCAAGCATATACATAAAAAAGGAAACAAATCTTGGCACGAAACAACAACGATTTGATAAGATACTTTGACCGGTTGCTGCAAAATCAATTTTCAACGGAAGTACGCTTGCATAAGCCCATGAGAATAATCCAGCAACAATTGTCCGTCAGTAATAGTTTGTATATAACTATGTGTGTGTGTTTATGTGAATCTGTATTTATTGATAAGGTGACCATATATTTGTAAGAATCATCACATTCATAACTTATCAAAAATATTCATTCAGTCATATATAGTGAAAAACATCAAACTTTGTGTGCGTTTATGAAGAATTTTGTTAGCATACTTGCCGAAATTGGGCGGGATCGTGCCGAAATTGGTTCCATGTACAGTAAATATTCAAGATTCTATTTATATATCGATTAAATGGAGCGAACGTTTGCAATATTGATTTAAAATAGAGATGCGCATTTCACACATACGCTTATGCTCTTTTATTTAGTCGTCGATAAGACAGCCACGAGTGTATATGCTTGGCGAATGTTTTGATATTTTTTTCATGTGCACTGAAAAAAATGTATAATGACTTTCAAAAAATATTATATGATAAAAAATACTTTTGGTAACATCAAACGCCTTTCATGTTATAAAACATTTAAGGATCTTCTGAAAATTTTTCAGATTTAAAGTTCATTTGTTCAAAGCAATACGTTCATCACATTTAAAATATATTTTATTAATACGAAACTGCCATAAAAGTATTAATATACAAGATTTTATTAAAGTCCGCAGAATATTTCGTCAAGATTCCATAATAATATGAAGCCTAATAAATCACATATTGTTTTGGGTACCTCTGTTTTAAAACTCAGATTACGGCTCAAAACCATTCTATCAAGTATTTCATTTTTCAAAATTTTTCTATGTCCTGTAATTCGATAGGCTCTTAAAAGGTGTTTGGATGATTGAGCATGCTATATAAATATTTTAAATAAAAAATTTTAAAAAAAACTATAATTTCTTCAAATAAATATTATTGAATTGAGTGCATTGAACGTTTGCCAATAAATGACTCTCAGCAAAGTATCGAAAATAGTTAGATTATTATTTTAACTTACCAAAGTAAGATGAAATTGGGAAATAATAATTTTCAAGATATACCGGTTGACGTATGAAGTCGGAGAAACACCAGAGAAACGAGCTACTGGTTTCCCTATTGTTAAAAAAAAAATTATAGCTTAACATGATATTCGGTCAAGAATAATAAATTTAATAAATAATAAATTTAATAAAGTATTAAAATTTTCTTATTGATCTTTT
>JAWNPW010000780.1:0-13907 GCA_035078745.1 Diastata ussurica
CGGTGATGCTGATCACGAATATATATACTTTGTGGGGTCTCCGACGTTTCCTTCTATGCGTTACAAACATCTGCTCATAGCTAATATACTATTCAACCTGTTGAATGGTATAAAAAAATTGTGAAAATTAGGGGTGGAAGTTTATACATTTTAGGTGACATTGGTATTTTCAAAATCGTATAACTATGACAAAACTTTATCGATTTTAGTTCATAAAAAAGCATTTTAAGGCATTTTTCATGTCCTTTTCCTTTTTTTTTTTTTGACTCGCACAAAATCGGTTGTAACTTCTGTAATACTTCCCATCCCATTTCGAAACTGGTATCATTTTAAAAATGAGAAATCAGGTTAGACAGCGAATCTAAAAAATTTAAAATACCCAATGGAGTCAAAATTCAAAAATAAGGGTTAATTTGTTGTTATTATCGAAAAGTACATGAAAAATGCTTTGAAATGCTTTTTTTAAGAATTTAAATCGATAAAGTTTTGTCATAATTTTAAAAATATCAATGTCACCTAAAATGTAAAAACTTCCACCCCCACAAATTTAAAAAAATTTTTTTTAATGATTTAATATTTTGGAAATTTATTACTTTCATATAGGTTAATGATTTACCAAAAAATTAAGCCAATCCGAAAACTTTTAATTTTTGACTGGTACGTTTGCCTCATATGTATGTTCATCGTTGAAATTAGTTACTAGGATATGTTCACCTCAAATTTATTTCGAAAAGTGTTTTGATACTTTTATAAGGTAGTCACAATCATATCAAAGTTACAAACGTAAATAGTACCTTATCCACATATTTTATATTTTTTTACATTCGATAAAGTTACTAAAGAAACTGCACTGGGACACATACATACATAGATTCTATCTATCTACCCATCTCTCTTTCTCTTTTTCTTTCGATTTCCCATTCTTTCTTACTACACTCACGCTATCGTCGCTGCTCATTCAACTAAAAGTTTGAGTTTTTCAACAAGAACTTTTTGAGGGCCTTCCTTGTTGTTATTTCTTACCATACATATGCAAGTATCGCTTTGGTTGTTTTTCTTGTTGTGAATGGCAATCGTTGGTTGTTGTAAATCAAGTGCTCGATGACATTAAAATAAAATTTTAATGTTGCGAACATCGCACCGTGTGCAATGCGCGTTCATTTAGTCTTCGTTTTCGTCTTTGTTGTTGTTGCTGTTGTTGTTTAGATATTGCTGAATGGCAATGGGGATGTACATATGTATATACAATATTATGGAACACACACATGCGAACTCACAATAAGACAGGCAGACAAACATCGAAATGTCTTCATGCGAATTTGGCTTGGTTTTCATTTGCGTTGTGGTTGAGATTATTATTATTATTATCATTGTTGTTGCTTATGTAATTTCCACCTTGGTTACATATTATTGTTTTTGTAGTTGTTGTTGTTGTCTGCCGGCTGTATCGCATTTTACTGGCACCAAACGAAAAAAATTCCAACTACTAACTGCAAAATTGTATTTGAATTCATACGAATAAAGAAAAACTGAAGAAGCAGCTCAAAATAAACAAGAAGAAGATGACGACGACGACGCTGCCAGAAAAACGCAACGTTCATTTTCATGGAAAATAATTGTTCATATTTGATACACAATAAAGCAATAAAAATGAAATTGAAAATTTTTCAACATTGCCTGCGTGCGTCTTTTGGCTTTGCTCATAACGCTATGACTTCCTTTGTTTGTCCGTCTGTCTGTCTCTCTGTCTATCTATCTATCTATCTGTCTGCCCGTGTGTGTATGTGTTAGTTGGTGGAAAACTCTTACATAAGTCATTTTTACTGGCATATTCTTTTGTGCAATTATGGAAAAGGTAATTTTCGAAGAACGTTGTGTACCGCCTATATGTAAGTACACAATAAGAATGAAAAATATCGAATAAAAAAAAAAAACAAATTCTGGAAATGGAAAATCGAAATTGTTGCTCAATATCTTATCATTTTTCATATATTTTTTGCAGAAATTCTTATTTGTTTTTTCTCTTATTAAAGCGCAGTCATATTTCAATATTAAATTAGAGTTTTGGCTGCAGAAAATTGATTTATTTTCACTTCGAATTGGTTTTTCTTTTTTTGTTTCTTTCAATGTGGAATAAAAGTTTGAAAGGAATTTTCCGAAAATGTTTAGCTTTCATCGAAACGCATATTTTCCAATTACAAGCGTAGTGAAAATTTAGATATTAGCGTCATTCGGCTTTGAAGTATCTCAAAAAGTAGAATTTTATATAAAGTGTTTGTCAATGGCACCGATGCACTATGGGGCATTCGACCCGATTTGCTGGCCAAATGTTAACTTTTACACATGACCATTTGTGTTTTTGTTGTTGGAATGTAATAGGGAATACATCAAAGCACAAGAAATTGTATTTGGTTGTCGAAAAAAATAATTTACTGTTTGACAGCTAGCTGTCAAACATGAGTTTTTTATAACAACTTGAAATTCTTCGATGCGTGAAAATTTTATTTTCAAACTTTAAAGATTTTTCATAAACTTCTGAAATAATTATTGGTCAAAGAGAAATATGGAAAATTATTTTGTTAGTAAGTATTACATATTTTAAATTTAAATCTTATAAAATATTTAATGTTATGGTGGAATAAACTCATGCATCTAATCTAATTTAAAAAACAATTGATTTAATTTTTATGCAACTTCACATTAGGTTTTAAAAATTTGCCTCCGTTTGCCATAAATAAAGTTAGCAAAAACTGTTAGATTATGATGTTATGAGTTTATTTTTTCAACTTTATTTGAAATTTGACTTAAAGAGCATCCTGATGAAAATTCCCAAAAGGGTAAGTGCCCCTACAACCAGCCCGCGAGGTTAAAAAAGAGCGGGATGGAGTTGAGGTTGACGCAGGAGAGAGATAATAATTTCCAAAACGCTATTTTCAATTATTTTGTGGGAAAATCTAATATTGATAACATTTCTGATGCATTTTCCGGATATATGTTAGGACAAGCACGTCGATTTTGCATTAGTGCGTCTACAAAATGGAAAAAGTGTCATAGACATTTTTAAATTGCACAATTCTGATTGACTCTGATGTAGAAAAACGTTCGAAAATCAACAGTCGACAATTGCAAAAATTCCATTGGCACTTGGTCGTCCACAAGTTCCATTTTCTGAAAAATCTGATCGTGGAATCAAAATGCAATGAAATTGATTCATATGTTGCAACATCACGGAGAGCTTAACGAAAGTACTGGTGGCGATGATGAATGCGAAGTATATGAACAGATTAGGTAACACTACTCGACAATTTTTGTAAAAGTTTTTGCTCCAAGAGTACGATACAACCATTTTAAAGTACAATTTTGTACTGATTCCGAATCTGCAAACCATTTTTAATTTCTATGTACAGTTTTTGAGATATTCGCGAAAACGTGTCAAAAGTGAAGTTTGCTTATATTTTGCTACGTAATTATTTTTTTGCGTACCGGATGGCTGTTTCAATGTTTGTCAAAGTAGAGATCACATCGTAAATTTTGAGGTATAATTTATCAAAAGCGTACCATTGGTTTCGTCGCTAGGGCGAAAATAAAACCCAAAAAAGTAAACTTTTTCAAAAATGTTCTATTTTGACTGACCATAAGTTCAACAAAAAAAAGTTAGATAGCTTATTTCTTAGGAAATTCAATTTCCAATATTTTGGGCTGTCGCATGTCTTCATAAGATATCGTTTACTTGAGAAATTAATAATATTCTGAACTAACCAAAAATTTTTTTTACCCCAGTGGTACAAAGGATTGATATGTTGAGGTCAATTAATATTAATTTTCTTTCATAAACCTAAAGAAAACATTTTGCATTAAAAATAAAATGTTTTTTAAGCATTTATTGATTTTGGCCAGGCAATCGGATCAAATGTCCAATAGTGATGGAAGGAAAATCCTTCCTTTCATCACTGATTCTATGATAGATCCTACATTCAAAGTTTTCGAATCGACTATATGAATATGAACTCCTGCTATGTCACCAAAATTGTTCAAAATTCTTAAAAAGTTTTTCAGCGTAACTTTGGTAAGGAAATGCTGCAGGATGTACGAGAAAATTATAAGCAAGTTTCTTGGGTAGTTAATTCCAGTGAGAAGGAAAACGCGTGGTGTTCGGTGTAAAACGATTAATGAAGTAAGGTTTATTTCTTTACATACTATCTTCTTTGCACTAGCAAAGTAAATGATGCATGGTTGTAATATAAAGTATCTGGGTTGCATAATAAGTATCAATTATACCAATAAACTTTGCCTCAACCAAAAAATTTTGTATTGCTTACAAAAACAAAATTTAACAAAATTCATAAGCTTACATTATTTGAAAAGATGCTTCTTTAGATGCTTCTCCTTCGTCAAAAATTTTGTGAGAATATCCGCTGCATTTTCAGAAGTAGGAACATATTCGATATCAATTTCATTATCCCAATATTTGCCACGAATAAAATGGAACCGAATATCGATATGTTTGCTTCGTTTTTGTACAACGGGATTCTCCACCAAAAACTGAGCGCTTTGATTGTCGCATCGTATTGTAGTTGCTGATTTTCTGTGGTCTTCAAATCCCAATTCACCCAATAGTCTTCGAAAAAATGAGACTTCCTTAACGCCCTGGCTCATAGCGATATACTCCGTTTCTGCCGAGCTAAGCGATACCGAATACTGCTTTTTTGACTCCCACGCAACTGCACCGCCGTTCATAAAAAGAACGTAACCACTGTATGATTTACGATCATTTGCGTCAGAGCCCTATTGTTCAAATAACGAAGAAGATATTTTGCGGCAAAAAAATGTTCCTGATGATGATGTGAATTAAACTGCGCCAATCTTGATACAATATGCATGATATCTGGCCTAGAAATAACCGCGAGATACATCAACGCACCAATCAGAGATTGATAATTTTTTGCATCCAATCCTTCACAGGTTTTTTCGCATTTCATCAGATTGGTCCCATTTGCCAATGGAGTAAAAGCCGGCTCACATTCAGTCATGTTCCATTGCCTTAATAGCTGCTCCACTTAACTATTTTGATGAATCGAAATTGCAGCACGTATACTCTCCCGCTCAATTTCCATGCCCAAATAATACGCACTTGGGCCGCGATCCACCATTTCAAGGTTCTTTTTGAGATATACAGTTCATCTTACAACTCACCGTTCAAATACGCAGCAACAATGTCGAGATGATTGATCAATAGTTTATGTTGCGCAGCAAGAGCAAGTATCATTCGAATAGTGGAGTGACGAACAACAGGCGCATAGGTTCCTGTGTAATCCACATTATATTTTTGAGAACAACCGTGTGCTACCAACCTGGCTTTATATTTCTCAACAGTTCCATCGCCGATACGTTTTATGGCAAAGACCCATTTGGATCCGATGACATTTTTGTTTTCAGGTTTGTTCACCACTTCCCAAGTGCCATTTTTTATTAATGAGTTATATTCTGCTTGCATAGCCTTCTTCCACAAAATTGCATTTTCTGATTTTAATGCTTCGGCAACCGTAGCAGGATTTTCAACTATTGAATTGAGAATTTCAGATGGTGCTCCAATCTGTATACTTTACTTGGTCTACCCGGATTGCCCGTTCTGTTCATTCTCGGGGTTCCCCTTGACCGTTTGCCAACAACAACATCTGATTCCGATTCGTGAACATATTCTTCTTCACTTTCGTCACCAGTTTCGTTACGATCCGTTTCAGATTGCACATGTTCACCGTCAGTATTCTGATCAGGTGAAAAATCTTTTGTCAATTCCATGAAAAATGTATCACTTTCGCAATTGTAAACAGCCTGTGAACTATCACTTGCATTGTCTTTGTGGAAAAATGAGTCTTCGAAAAATATAACATCTCTCGCAATTGTTATTGTTTTAGTATGTATATTATACAGTCTATAGCCTTTAGTTAAATTGGCATATCCTATGAATGTTAGTTTCGTACCTTTTGGCTCAAATTTACCACGTTTTTGACCCTTCTGCAATGCAACTGCTTCACATTCAAATGTGTGGAAATGCGCCACCGATGGCTTGTAGCCAATCAACCTTTCATAAGGTGTAACATCGCACAAGACTTTAGTTGGTGCGCGATTTCGAATGAACGTTGCTGTATTTACCGCTTCCGCCCACAAACTTTGACAAAGATTAGAAGTCTCCAACATACAGCGTGCCATCTCCACAAGTGTACGATTAAGTCGTTCAGACATTCCATTTTGCTGGGGCGTGTAGCTACATGTTGTTTGTTGTAAAATTCCTTAATCAATAAAAAATTTGTTAAATGACGAATTCAAGTATTCGCGACCGTTGTCACTTCTTAAAATTTTAGCTTACGGCCTGTTTGATTTTGCGCACGTACTACAAACTCTTTGAAAGCTGTGAATGCATCCGATTTGGAACGAAGAAATTGAGTTTCAATATACCGCGAATAATCATCAATTAATGTGATAAAATACCGCGCTCCGCCCTGCGAATTCACCCGCATCAGCCCACAAGTATCTGTATGCACCAACTCCAAAACGTCGGTTGTCAAGACCTCAGCGTAAGTTGCCAATGGTTTGCTATTAATTTTACACATCGCGCAAGTAAAACATTCAAATTGTTTCGGTGTATTTATTTCAATTCTGCGTACCATTTGCTTTCCCGACAATTTACACAATCCGTTTATGCCAAACATCAATATTTTTATTAATATTTTCCGAAATAGAGTTATTGACTTCGATATTTTTTGTTAATTTTGCATAAAAAATTCCATCACGCAATTTAGCTTTCAACACGTTTTTGTTTTCTTTTGTTTTGACATTTGCGTTGATCCCATTGAACTCAATCGTGTTGTCACCCTGAATTATTTTGCCAACTGAAATAAAGTTTGCTTATAAATTTGGAACATACAACTCATTTGAAAGCTTTATTTCACAAGAATCCAATTTCAAATTTATTTCTCCAACACCATCAGCAATAATGTCTTCACCCGAAGCTAGAACTACTTTTTGTTTCTCGTTTTCCATAGACGTGAAATAACTTGCACCTCTGCACATATGCGATGATGCGCCACTGTCTAAAACCCAATAAATGCCATTATTTTGCCGTTTCCCAGTTACGCTTAAAACAACTGATTCCCTGGGGCCCTTCGATTTGCATTGAGAAAAGTATGCCCCTTTTTTCCGCACTTGAAGCATTTTATATGACTGTTCACTGATCGCGCGGTTTTGTTTTTCTCCAATTTCCCGTTGTTTCGCAAATTCGCTACAAGTACACTTTCAGTACCAATGTTACCTTTCTCCAATTGTCTTTGCTCTTCTTCTAAAATTTTCGCAATTAATTGTTTCAATTTTCGTACATCGTCTCTACTTTCAATTGCAACAACAAAATTGTCAAGCTCTTCAGGCAAGCCACATAACAAAAGCTTACTCAAAAAATCTTCAGGCACCGCACTATTTATTTGTTTCAAGTTATTCGTTAATTTGATCCACATATTTTTCTGATTTATTAAAGTTGAATCGCACAAGCTTTTTGAATAAGCTAACTTTGCGTGCAGGCGTTCCCGTGCAATATAACCCTTTCAAACAATTCCATGCACTTTTTGAGGTCTTACAGTTTTTAATATGTATTAGTTGCGATGTTTTAACACACAAAATTATGGTTGCCAAAGCCTTTAGATCCGCTTTTTTCCACAATGCGTTTATTTCACCTGTTGCGTTAGCTGCACAGTCTTCACTAAACACATGCCAATAATCTAATGTGATTAACAAACTTTTCATTTGTGCACACCATGTGGAGTAATTTGCGACCCGACATTTTTTTTTCAAAGAAAAATCTATGCTTTCCGAATTAATCTTTCACTATTACTTTAGTGAAACCGATCTTTCAAAACGAATACAAAAAAAATATCCACGTTTTCTGCTTTTAGTGTTCTGGGCCCATAACCTTAATTGAGTAGTTAATTCCAGTGAGAAGGAAAACGCGTGGTATTCGGTGTAAAACGATTCATTAAGTAAGGTTTATTTCTTTACATACTATCTTCTTTGCACTAGTAAAGTAAATGATGCATGGTTGTAATATAAAGTATCTGGGTTGTATAATAAGTATCAATTATACCAGCAAAGTTTGCTCAACAAAAATTAATATACTGAAGCTATTCATCCAGTCTATTTCAATTACTGCCCGATAACACGCTATGTCCTAAGAATTTTAAAGATTTACCGTCGAATATATGGAGCAACATTTAATTGCAAACAGAAACGCAGGAAAATAAACAATGTAATGTATCGAACTTCAATTATTTGATACTTGTTGTACATACATATTTGAATGCTGTATTCTACTATTGAAACAAAGATATTTAAACTGTAGTTATAGTTAAACTATAGTTTCAATATCTTCCCTATAAATAGGTAAAAATTGGGTGTAAAAATTTTTCGTATATGCAAAAAACCGAAATATTGAACGCAGTTATGCTACACATTTGGTCGAGTAAATGTTGCAAGGTTAAGGTTTTTTTTGGAAGCCACACAGTATTACTACAGCGCACAACAGCCTCAAATGTTTGAGATATTATAATCAGCATGGTGTCATTTTTATACCATTCACCACAGGTGAAAATGGTATATTTACTTTGTGACGATTCATGTAACGCATTAAAGGAGGCATCGGAGACCCTATAAAGTATATATATTCTTGATCAGCATCGAAAAAGAAATTGATCTAACCATGTCTGTCTGTCTATCTTTTTTTTTTGTTCTTTTTTTCGCGAAGGGTGAATCTTCAAAAAGACCCCACCGTGCAGGTGGGAGTGTGAGGTTCTCACTCACTAAACCTTTAAACTCCGCATTGAATTCTTCGTCCCTTTCCTAGCCCCGCGGGACCGCCGTTAAGCATTGCTTCACGGGGCAGGGGATCAGCGTATCGCTGGAAATCGTATTTAAGTTCGTCGGTCGTGGTCGATTTTCTGTCTCGGACTGTTATCGTCTGTTCGTCTCAGGTTCGTCCGGAATACTACATTTCACAGTTTGGTCTGTTGCGTAACCGCTCAACCCTTTGGAGCTCTTCTATCACCTGCTTTGCCAAAGTGCTGACTACTACCCAGTTGGTCTCGCTCCTCAGCATCAGGGCGACCAAGTTCGTTGGGGAGATCTCTTCTCCCAGTCTGGCTGAGATCTCTTGCATCTCCAGCCTGAATTTTGGACACACAAACGTTACGTGCGCAGCGTCTTCGATAGCGCTATCGGTGCAGTAAAGGCAAAACGGGTCCGTCGCAAGGTTAAATCGGTGCAGGTATGATTTGAAACATCCATGACCGCTCAGAATCTGGGTGAGGTGAAAGTTTACCGAGCCGTGACCCCTATCGCACCATATGCTCAAGTCTGGGATCAGTTGGTGTGTCCACCTACCCTTATCTGAACTATCCCATCTTGCTTGCCACAGGATCATACTTCTGCTCCTTGCGATCTCCCCTCGGTCTTGTAACACACGTATGACCAGGTCGATAGGTATCGTACAAGCTAACACCAAAGCTGCATCCTCTGATACCGTCCGGAAGGCACAGCACACCCTGAGTGCGCCAAGTCTGATGGTCGACTCCACTCCTCGGCGATAGGACTTATGGTTCACAACTTCGGCCCATATCGTTGCGCCGTAGAGAATTATGGACCTTACGACGTTGAGGATGAGCATTCTGCGCGCTTGTTTCGAACCTCGTGTATTAGGCATCATGCGTGCTAGTGCTCTGCATGCTTCACTAGCTCGTCCATTGGCGTATTCAAGGTGTGGCTTGAATGTTAGCCTGGCATCTATCATCATACCGAGGTACTTGATGTAGGGCTTTGATTGGATGACCATGCCGACAACGCTCACTTGAGCGGTCTCCAAGAGCTTGCGGCTGCTGATCAGTACAGCCTCTGTCTTATGTTCGGCCAGGCGTAGACCCACAGTGCGCAACCAGTCGTGAATCGTGCCGATGGCCACACTGCACAATGCCTCAACCTCCTCGAGGTGTTTCGCCGAACGCGACCACTGCCAGATCATCCGCAAAGCCGACAATCTTAACCCCGGTGGGAACATGTAACTTTAGTACGCCATCGTACATAACGTTCCAAAAGAGTGGTCCCAGAACGGATCCCTGCGGGACGCCACCAGTGACGTTGTAAGACTTCGTGCCATCGTCGGTATGGTATTTGAGTACCGTGCCAGAGAAGTAGCTCCTGATTGCACTCATGAGATAACCTGGTACTCTGAACGCCTCAAGTGCCTCTGTGATTTTTCCCCAGTTTGCTGAATTGAAGGCATTGAGAACGTCCAGTGTTGCCACTAGGCAGTACTGCTTTGCACCTCGTTTCCACTGTTTACCTTCGAAAGCCTTGCTTGCACTGTCTGCAACCACTCTTATAGCGTCGGTTGTTGAGCGTGATTTCCGGAAGCCGAACTGTTGGTCGGAAAGGCCTCCTCCCACCTCAAACGCAGATTCAAGACGATTGCAAAGAACTCGCTCGTAGATCTTGCCCATTGTGTCAAGAAAGCAGATTGGTCGGTAGCCCGATGGGCTATCGGTTGTATAATTTCCTTTCGGTATCAGTACTAGCAGTTGCATTTTCCAGCTCCTAGGGAATACCCCATCCGTCAAGCACCCATTATATAAGTCACTGAATATCCTCGGTTGCGCGTTGATTGCGAGCTTCAGTGCTCGATTTGGTATGCCATCTGAGCCAGGTGCCTTATCGTTTTTAACGACGTTAGCGGCTGCCACGACTTCGTTGTCATCTACGTGCTGCACTGTTTGCGACGCGTCGTCTACCAGTACTTGGGACGCTTCTAACGGCTGCAGCGGGAACAGTGCCGTAACTATTTCCACCTTCTCTTCCTTCTTCTAAATGCTCTTAGTTTCCTCATCACTAGCTTATAGGCCGTGCCCCAGGGTGCGACTTCGGCATCGTCGCAGAGTTTGAGGAAACATTCGCGTTTGCTCGCATATATCGCCTTTTTTAACTCCTTCCTACGTGCTTTATATTGCTCACGGAGCTCATCGTTCCCTTCCGTACCTATCGAGCGTTGATATCGCCTTCTGGCTTGCTGACATTCGTTTCGTCTCGATCGCCGTCGTCCACCAGTAGACCGGATCGTTGTTATGCTTACTTGGCCATTTCGGAAGCATGGCTGCGTCGCAAGCTCTTCTGACCATCGCCGTGGCTTGGTACGCCATATCCTCCACTGCTCCAACAAGGTTAGTATCGGACGTCATCAATGTAAATAGTTGTTCGTCGAGGGTCTCCACCCTGTAGGTGGGAATGGATCGAGTTTTTGTATCCAGCTGCCGTCGACTTTGAGCTTCTACTGAACATACAATTGCCAGGTGATCGCTATGCGTGTAAATGTCGTTGAGGCACCACTGTGTTTGACCAGCCAATGAACTGCTGACAAACGTCAGATCGATGATTGATCCAGCTCCACCTCTGCTGAAAGTATGCCGCGATCCGGTTTAGTAGTACTCCGTCAAGTGCTGCGAACGCCTCTAGTAGGATTTGACCCCTCTGGTTCGTCCTTGGACAACCCAAATCTACGGCCCATGCGTTAAAGTCGCCTGCTATTATAATTGGTGCTATACCTCTTACATCATCGGCCAATCTGTATATTGTCTCCGCGAACTCTTGTACGGTTAGGCTTGGTGCAAGGTAGCAGCTAACTACTTGCATACCACCTATATCGGCCCCAACGAAGCCTGCCGTGCACGTGTTAAGCTCAAGAGGCAGCGGGGCTCTACCATAGGTCCAAATGGCCGCCTTGCCTGTGGTGTCCGCGGTCCAGGCACCCAGTAACTTGGCTGTATATGGTTCGCTCAGTATTGCGACTTCAATGGATTGGTCGCGAATGGTTTGCATTAGAACGTCCTGTGCTGCTCGACAATTATTGAGGTTTAGCTGCAGGTATTTCATCTTCGTTTTTGGGATTTGCTGGCTAACTGGTACATCGGACATGTAGTGCTTCCTGCACGATGTTTTATATCTTCTTGCTTGTTCGATATACAGAGAAAGCAGCTCGGCTCAGCTTTGCAATCTTTTGCTTTGTGGCCTTGTTGGCTGCCTTTCATACACCAACCACTCTTATATGTGGGTTGCTACAGCCTCTTGCCAAGTGGCCGAATTCGAGGCATCGGAAACATCTGGTCGGGGAGATCTTTTCGCGGACCCTGTAAATGACCCAGCCAACTTTGAGCCTACCGTCTTCGGTCAGCTTTTTAGCCAGCGAGGCCTGAAGACTCACTACCGCTATCTGCGTTCCAGCGTACGCCTTCCGAAGTGATTTGATGCTCACCTGTGTTGATTCATCCGCTCCGAGTTGCCTGCGAATCGCACTGCGGACCTCTTCGGTGCTCGTGACCTCTCACTCCTATTTGTGTTTCCTCCGTGAGCGCTCTTGTCGCTGTTTGACCTCCGAATGCAGTGTCGAATTCCTCCTTTAACTGTTGCGTGCTATGTGTCGTTTCCCGTTTTAGTTGTATTAGCACTTCGCCTTTCGCCGTTCTCCTAACTCTAGCCACGTTCTCGCCAAATCCCACAAGTGCTTCGTTACGCTTCATCCTCGTGATGATGTCGGCATAGGACAGCTCACCCGTTTGCGAGACAATTATCGCATCTGGCCTCAATGCCTTTTCGGGACGCTTTTTCCTCTTTTTCGCCTTGGGGGCGACTTTGGTCCAGGGTACATCGGTGCTCTTTGCTAGGTCCTTCGATAGACCTCTCGGGTTTGATGGCAGTTTCACTGCTTTGCTGGTAGCAGGCCTTGGCGTATTCTCCTGAGTAGTCAGATGGTGCACTCTGCTCTTTTTTGGCGGCGTGCCACGGAGCCGCGACTTCGCGTCACTTGCTCTTTTAGGGGTGTCCTTCGCGGCTTGCCAAAAGATTGGATCTGTTTGGCTCTCCGCGTTCCTTCGGTCAATCGGTCTTTCTGTGTCACTCTGCCGATTCCAAGAGCTTCCTACTGACACTTCTCTGTCGAGCTCAGCGTATGCGATTCGTGCAAGCGTTACAAGCCTCTTAATTTTGGCGTGCATGTTATTCCTTCCCTTGACGTATTCCGCCAGACCTCCAATATAGTTCTTGAGTTTGGACATTTTCGTTGCGACGGGGTCGTCTTTGGTGTGGCATGATGCCGTTTCGATGATGGTTGGACTCGTGTATTCTCTAAGGTCGAAAGGCGATGCAGACTGTGACCGATTTTGGGTAAGTGCGAGCATGTTCTTAGCTGGGGAACGCTGCAATCTCGAATTCTTCCTGAAAGGATCATCGTTGTTTATTATGTTGCAGCGACCGAGGGTGCCACCGCTGCAGCAGTTTTGTGGTGTGAAATGTAAGGTGGGGTCTCCAGACTCCAAGCCCCGGCCGTTGATTTTACCATGGGTGGATTGCCACTATTGTGGGTACCACCTGCAATAGTAATTTCGTTTACTGACATTTCGGGTGAGTAGGTTTATTTTAGGGGTGTCCTTCCCTTATCCTTTTATACCTTCGGCCAGGTTTGCAAGACTGCCGATCGATGCGGTACAGACGCTGACCAGGGAGCCGCCCAATGTGGGAACAGACGCCTCTCGATTTCGGTTCGTCGCTCACATCCACTACTTTGCCGACGGGAGTCAGTTCAGTGCCCAGGTGCCACCATGGGGAGGCACTCGTTCAGAGACGAGCGTGCTAACATTCGGATGTTAGCATGTGAGTCGGCTTGGTGCGGTATCATAAGTATCACGCTGGAATCGCCAAGTCGAATCGGTCAGACGCTTTCGCCTTACGATATTCACACCCTTAGCACCCTCTATCTGTCTGTTGGTATGCAAACTAGTGCCACAGTTTTTGAGATATCGAGCTGAAATTTGGCATGGAGTCTTCTT
>JAWNPW010000782.1:0-13901 GCA_035078745.1 Diastata ussurica
ATATGGTCTCCGGTCATTCATTCTGGGTGTTACAAACAGACACACAAACTTAATATACCCTTGGTGAAGGGTATAAATATCAATGTCACCTAAAATGTAAAAACTTCCACCCCCCCTAATTTAAAAATTTTTTTTTTTTTAATAAGTTAATATTTTGGAAATTTATTACTTTCATATAGGTTAAGAATTTACTAAAATATTGAGCCAATCCCATAACTTTTATTTTTTAACTAGGACGTTTGAGGAAGAATGCCTCATATATATGCATGTGAATGCAGAAAGTTTAGATGTGATATATTGCGACTTATTGAAACAAAGAAGTTTTCTTACGATTCTTGAAGCAGCAAGTGACTGGATTTTATTTAATGTATACGGAAAAGATGCGCCAGACGGTTTGTTATTTTGCATTCGACATGGTAGGTTACTAGTCTTTCTCGCCCAGTTTGTTGATAAAACGCTTCACATAAATGGTCAAACTCCCATCTATTTCTGTGCTTTCAATATAGTTTTAATTCTAGCTTGCTCGCTTGTTTGTTGCCTGCTTGTTGCCTGATACATCATAAAATTTTTGGAAATTTAAACTACTCGACTGGATCTTCGGTTTTTGCTTTAGATAACATGGAGCAGTTATACAGAGTCAAATGTTCGACCTAAGAATCATTCAATCTCAAGTGACAGGCAGTTGGAGAACTTTTAGCCTCTGCGATTTCCCATATAGTATTTTCCACATACTTTGACCAAAATAAATAAATCATTTACAATCATTCATAAATCATCACATATACTGCTGATTTTATTCACAATTCAGTTTTGTCTGTTTTTTTTTTTTCTTGGGTGTAAAAATATTATGTTGATATGAAGGGCAGGTTTATCGCTTGCCGAATATAGGTGATACTAATGATGTTGGTGCGAGATAGAGATGACAAATGTAAATATTATTATTGCACATGCGATAGGATATGTATGTGTCAGTATTTTGTGTGTTTGCTTGTACCCAGGCAAAATTCGTATGCAACGCTTAAAACTATAAATAACTTTTCGGCAATATTTCAGCGCGTTTATTCTGTGCTAATAAAATTACGAGGGATTTGATATGGGGACACGTAAGGTCATACAAGTTCCATAAAGTGAAATGGAACAGCTTTTAACCATTTAGCAAGGGTGAGTGATTATTGTTCGCAGATATTAAGTGCAGTTAGCGAGAGATGGTAAACCAAAAAGTTAACATCAGCTTGAACTGACTTCCGTCCGGTAGAACCGGGCAAGTAACTAGATATTTGAAACTGAATATATAAAATATTTTGGCAAATTCTAAGTTCAAATGAGTTATTATTTTGTTGTACATTGAATTGTTAAATTCTACAGCTAATTAAAACACACAGCCCATTTATGTAGCGTGTAAGCGGGTAAAAGTTTTTGCATGTGACTAAATTAACAGATGCAGAGGTTATAAACATACTGATGATTGCTGCTTAAAGCAATTCAATTTCATTAAGCTCAAAGATATAGCTATATAAAGCAAATTTCTGTCTATTTCCCGAGCTTTCGAGATATTCAAATAAATAAACGTAGACAGTATCGTACGAATGAGCTGCAATCGCGTTATATTTTGTACATAGTTTATTATTCATTCGAATTGCCTTGTGGTTTAAATTTTGTTTTGAAAAATGGCACAACAATAAAGATTCCCGAAATTTCATGTGTCACTGCATGGAAAAGAATGTTTCAAATAAAACAGAAAGTAGTAAAAAAGCAATAGGAACAACAAAAGCTTCATATATCTAAATGCGATGGATCGAAGGACAATTAATGGGTATAAGTGAAATATCAAGCATTGATCTCGGCAAATAAAAAAGTTTTCCTTATAATGAAACTTTTCCAATGTTCAACTTTTCAAGACAGCTATATGCAAATCTTATCTAATTTAGCTGATTTTGGGGACTATGTACAAAATTTCATCATGATAGCTCTACAACTGTGGGACTAATTTCCGTACACGGAAAGACTGGATTTAGGAAAAAAACTTTTAAAAAAAATTTCATAAACTAGTAGTTTCTTTCGGTAGCAGCAATTTTTTCCGAACTGTCAAAAAATACAGGAAAAAAAAACAAAAAAATAAAAAACACAACAACAAACTGTTCGATTTTCGACAGTTTGAAAATATTTCTTCTGAAACAGAACTGTTCTTTCTAACTGTCAAAAATTGAAATTTACCGTTTTCAAAACGTTCGGCATGATAAGAAGTCAAAAAAAGCCGATTGAAAATATTTCTTCTGAAACAGAATTGATTTTTTTAATTATCAAAAAATTTAATTTACAGTTTTCAAAACATTCAGCATGAAGAGAAGACAAAACGAAAAATGTGATTGCTTTGTTTGATATCATCGCTTAACATTTATTCTAACAAAATTCACAACCTATTTTCGACACTGTGTTGTTGCATATCCATGATATTGGTGCACGTACTAATAAAGGTGAGAGTATGAACGATGGTACACTGCGCGCGACAAAAGACGACAATAACGATATCGCATAACTGAGAAAAGGATGGGCAGAAGTCGGTAACCACAATCAGATTTCGATATGAGGTGGTTGAATCATTGCAGTAAAACTTCAAATACGATCGTTGTATAGTTACCAATTCAAACGTTTTATTCGTTAATATATTTAAGCATACTGAACTTAGCTTAATGTCTGCACTTGTTGTAGGTTAGAATATGAGATCGCGTGATGGAACTCAATGTCTGTTCTCTTTGAAGATCGCAGCAAGAAGGAAAAAAGTAGATATGACGGAAGTACAAATGCAATACAAAGATAAGTTCAATATGATGAAATTTCACGTTACATACTGTTGCAAATTCTTTTACTTTCATACAATTCATTCACAATAGTACGCAGGAACAGCAGTTAAAAAAATTCTTATCTAAATTGTATCTTTCTTACACAATGGATAAATTCTTACAACTATTTATGATTAAGTAGTACAATTTTTATCTATATTTATATAAAAAAGTATTTCTAACATAATAGTTCACCGTGACGTAAACATGCCTGCCGGCTTTGCACTTGTGCAAAAGATAAGCAATCGTGTATCAACTGGATACGTTCCCGCCCACGATAGAACCAGCAATGACCCGTTAGGAGTGTTTTAGTTAGGTCGTTGGATCCCACTGTGCTCACAGCGACTTGTGATCATTGCAGTGAACAGCGTGGTAGGTTGCCACCCAGCGAATGAACAAATCAGTAAAACTGGCTGGCAGCAAAAATGGTTGTTCCCGATAAGTTGCAGCCGACCATCAATCAGAGCAGGTGTGGATGATATGCTGTGAAGGATCAAAAAAATTGATTATTAGTGAGGTTTTATAATTATCGGTTGAATGAATAAAGTGGATAGGTAGTGGATGTTATGTGAAGATGACTATGAATGGAAAAGTTAGAAGTTGTGCAGAGTGTATGCATTAGTGACTGTTAGTGTGGCGATTCTGCTATGAGTGTATCATTGGCAATGGACATAGTTTAGCGAACGGCCGAGTGAGAATACCAGTCTGCGTTTTAAGATCTGCTACTCGGATTCGAATATCGGCTCCCGAACACGTTTTTATTATACGGGCAAGTTTCCACTCGGTTGTAGGTAATAGATAATCTTTTATAAGAACCACGTCGTCAGGTTGTAGACCTTGTTGAGGGCACTGCCATTTATAACGCTTATGTAGCTCGCAAAGGTTTTCCTGTTTCTAGCGGCGGCTGAATTGGTAA
Organism: Diastata ussurica; assembly: GCA_035078745.1. Lineage (NCBI taxonomy): Eukaryota > Metazoa > Arthropoda > Insecta > Diptera > Diastatidae > Diastata > Diastata ussurica. Next base: position 3,757 of record JAWNPW010000782.1, read on the forward strand.
TGTATCTCTTTGACCTTTTCCCATCGATTTATTAGTGAAATGTTTTCCTGAGGCGTTTCAGGTATTGATAACAGTGGTAGCCCACGTAGAAAATGTCCTTGCGTTAATGGAAGCAGTTGTGTTGGGTCATCACTTATTGGCGAAAGAGGGCGAGAATTCAATACCGCGAATGCGAATCAACAGGGTAGTAAATTTCTCGAAAGTAAATTTGTGATTCGCGGCCGTCTTTTTGAAATGCATCTTGAAGCTTTTGGCAGCAGATTCCCACAGGCCACCCATGTGAGGAGCTTGTGGTGGAATAAAAGACCAATTAAATCCATTGATGACATATTTTTGAGCTGTTTCGCTAGCAGCATGTTTCAAAAACAACTCGAATTCTGGTTGAACCACTCGAACAGCGCCGACAAAGTTACGACCGTTATCGGATGCAACTTGTTTTGGCAAACCACGCCGCCCAACAAAACGTGCAAACGCCGCTATAAATGCCGGAGTCGATAGCTCTGACACAGCTTCGAGGTGAATCGCTTTGGTGGAAACGCAAATAAACACCCCAATATATCCTTTGAGCACTGGACTATTTCGAAGGCTGGATGATTTGATATTGAATGGGCAGCAAAGTCTATCCCAGTGTAGGTAAAGTGTAGGAGAGAAATTCACCCGTTCAAACGGCAACGCAGCCATTATTTGGGAATGCATTTTTTGTTTCTACACTACGCATACTTTACATGAATGCACGATTTATTCTTATTTTTTAGCTTTGGAATAGTGTATTGTTGGCGGGTCAAATGAAGCATTATCTGGTGTTCTCCATGTAACGAAATTTCGAAATAAAATTAAGTACTAGATTACAGAAGCTTGAGTTTTCGGGGATAATTGGATGTTTCTCGTCGTATGTTAAAGACGAGTTGGCCAAACGACCATTTACCCGGAGCATATCGTTTTTGTCCAACATAGGATTGAGCGGTAAAATTATACTTTTTCTTTGAATACGTAGCCCATTTTGTAATAGACCGTATTCTGTCAAATAATAAGTTTTTTGCGTTTGTGCGATGAGTCGAATTTTTGTAAAATTGATCTCAGGATGCGTCAAATTCGTATCTTGGTGATGAAATGACGATCGGTATTTTTGAAGTCCATTGTGCAAAAATCGGAACATATAGCTTGTTACTTGGAGTGCTCTGGAAAACGATGAGAATCGAAATAAGAAGTCTTCGATTTCAGTGCTCGTATGTAAGCACTCGACTTTTCGTATTTCGTGTGGATTTGAAAATACAGAATTAAGTTTAGGCCAGTTTTCGGTGTCTTTAGAAAGCCAAGATGGTACTGACCTCCATAAAGAAATGTTACCTAACTCTTGAGGTGAACAACCACGGGTACGCAAATCGGCAGGGTTGTCACGAGTGGGAACATGCCTTCATGAAGCATTTCCAACGTTCTGAATTATGGATGCAATTCGATTAGCAACATAAGTCTTCCAAGTGTGTGGTGGCTTCTCGAGCCAGTGATGAATCAGACCATAAAAATAATTCATAAATTTTACATTGCATTTGAGCAATGACGTTTTTGAACAGCTTTGATAACAATACAGCCGAACATAATTCCAAACGAGGAAGGCTGACAATATGCAGAGGCGCTACTTTGGATTTTGCTACTAGAATTCTTGATGTATGTATGTTATTTTAAATAAACGTAACTACGTAAATTACTGCACAGTAGGCCTTCTCCGATGCGTCCCAGAACCCATTTATTCGTACTTGATTCAGGGTGGAGTACCCTATCCATCTAGGAATTTTTATCTGCTCTATGTAAGATCAATTTTCGACAAATGCTTACCATTTCAAAAGCGAAGTCGGTTTTACACATTCGTCCCAGTCAACGCCTTCTAACCACAGTTTTTGAAAAAGAATCTTTGGCTGAATAATTGTTGGCGCAAGCCAGCCTGCCGAGTCAAACAAAACAGCTACAGCAGAAAGAACTTGTCGTTTCGTCGCTGATGCAATAGGTTGAAGTGGGTGAATTGTATATCCAAAGGAATCATTTATTGCATCCCAACGTATACCTAATGTTTTGATGAAACTGGTGTCATGGAAAGTAAAAAGTTTCAGTTTAACCAATCTTCCTCGGGTATCTGAGTAAGCAGCTTTGGATGATTTGCCGTAAATTTTTTGAGCGGAAAACTTGCTGATTTTAGTGCGTCAACTAGTTCTTGTTGGGCACATAATGTCGATTCGAGGTCATGACCACCTGATAAGACGTCGTCAACATATGCTTCGATTAACAATATTGGATAAGCTAGAGGATGTGTTTTTTGTAAATCCTCTGCTAATTGTTTAAATATGCATATTGCCAAGTATGGTGCACAGTTTACTCCGAAAGTGACAGTGTTTAATGCGAAGTCTTGAATTTGATTATTGTGCTTACGAAATATTATTCGTTGAAATTGTCTATCGTCTTTATGCACTAGTCAGGAGCCTAGTTTTGTTTCGTTCGGGAACGAATTTTTAAAGGAAAGTCTGACCTTGTACCTACCGTCTGCTTGTCGACAAGTGATGGCTTTGTAAAATTGCTCGCAATATTCGTCCTCCCTTGATGCAGGTTTGGAATCAGAAATTTCCTCGAGCTCCCAGAACTTTTTCAGTTGTTCAGAAAGAATATTTTCGCAATGATATGACACACAAGTGTGCATGGAAGCGATACTGGACCACTGATAATCCAACCGAAAATTGTGTTTTGTGCCAACAGACTACCAAAAACATTTGTGCGTGTACCTTCTAATATGATCTTGGGTAGCAGATCACTGCTAATTACTATGTCGATTTGAGCTACTTGTAAAAATTTGGGTGTGCCAATTTGATACCGATCAAAACTGTAAAATTTTGTTTTATTAACGGCGTAGAAGGCAAAAAACTAGTCAGCTTCGGAAGAACTATTTCTTCAACGTTTATATTGTATTTCTCACATTTTGAGAAGAGATTAAAAAAACAAATTTTTTCAATAAGTGCCCTTAGCATAAACAATTCACCTTGATTGATTACGTCAACTAAGGCTGTCGGTAAAATAACTTTCTTTTTGTTCGAAGAGAAATGTACTAGAGCTTGGTCAGAAGTGTTTTGGAATTCTCCTGAAACTGTTTGATTTTGCGGTTCATTATCAACTTTTGAATGACATGAATAGTTAGAATTTTTAGTTGGGGTTGCTCGTTTAGTATCTTCTTGAGCATTGTGAAGCAGTGTGTGATGTCGCATTTTACATGATTTGCACATGAAGTTGCTCTTGCACTGTGAAAGTGAATGTGATGGTGACAAACAATTTAAGCAAGTGGAGTGGGTGTTCTTTACTGCAAAGTTTGCTAGATTGATAGTGATGTTCTGCAAAATAAGAATTCGATTGAGACGTTGTTTTATAATTTTTCATGTCCCGAGACTTAGCATTTGTAATGCTGTTAACTCGCTCAACCACTTCGAATCTTGACGTTAAAAAATTGTCCATTTGTACCCAAGTGGGTAAATCTCTGCGTGAAGTTAACGACTGTTCCCTTAACTGCAGGGTTTCTGCGGGTAGTTTTGTCGAACATAAGAATATTATGATTGGGTCCCATTGGTCAACAGAAACTGTTTGTCTTTCAAGCGTTGACAGACAGTCATTGATAGTAAGCTGTAGTCTTTGAAGTTCAGCACTATTTTCTGTCGTCACTACTGCTATGTTGAACAAAGCTTTTATCTGGTTGTCTATTAAGATTCGCTTATTTTCGTATCTGCTTTGCAAGGTCTCCCAAGCTAAAGTAAAATTATCATCGCACAATTGATATCTCTTTACTAATCGCGCAGAGCTTCCTTTAGTTTTGTTGCGAAGATGATACAGTTTTTGAGCAGGCGTCAATCTAGGATGTTTTATATACACTGATGTAAACATATCACGAAACGATGGCCAGCTTTCATAATTGCCATAAAACGTTTCAGTGTCATACGGGGGTACATTAATATAACTTGCGTCAGTTGAAATATTTGCGTTGGCTTAGAGTTCCGACGTTTCTAAAATTTTCAATAAATCTATTATCTGGGACTTGCAATCGTAATATGACAATGAACAAGCTTCAAATTTTGATTTAGAAGCAATTTTGAACTCATGCGTGGCAATTCGCATAAGTAGACACGAGACTATCCCAACGTTCACTTATTTCTGTAAATTGTATTTGCAATAGGGACTCCCTGTGGTCTTCAACGGGAGTGTTTCGAAATGTGACAATAAACGCCATCAAATGGTCCGAACAAAAAATAAATCTGTTAGTGGCAGCCATAATAATAGCCAGACGATTAATATTTTATAAATATTTAGTGCGAAAAATGGCTTTCAAGGTTACAATAAGTTTCGTAATGGTTTTTTCCAATATAAAAGGAAAAGAATGTTGATTTCAAAATATCTCGCTATTTTCTCTTTTTGTATAAAAAAATTGGTTAATATTATTATATTGTGTTATTGTGAGATTGCAGCCACCTTATTTTATTTAAAATGATTTTTTTTTTTTTTGATAGAAATATTTTGTCAATATTTTTGAACAGATTTGTTATATACGATCACTTGCAATTATTTGAGTAAATGGAAACGCTATCTTTCCATGCAGTCACATATGCATATGATAGAACGAGACAAAAATGATTTGCTGTCTACCTTTTGTTACTTTTGATGAGATTTGTCAAAATTGTGTACCACCGAAATACCAATACATTTTGATGAATATCGTAGTTCATGTAATATAATATTACTATGAATTTAATATTTGTGTTTTGTACCTTCGCTCCAAATTTAGTTTGTGAGGAGAAAAAAAAAATGTTTGTATCTGTGCGAGTGTGTGTGTTTGTATGTTTGTAATATTTATGGGAGGAATTGTTATTAACAATATTTCGTAAATACCTTTCCATCTTTGAGTTTGAACAAGGTGCGTTCCAATCCTCTTGGTGGTTGCTAACACTTTCCACAATCTTGATCACACTGCGTACTTTGTGCTACAGTACGACTCCCACTCCACTACGTCGACGAACACCGCACTGCTACACACTAAGTTTGTCCGCAGTGCTGCTACAATCGATGAAAACTTATCGGCACTGGTAGTTGCTCGCGCTACGTTTGCCCGCAGCACCAACGCCGATCAAAATTATGTATTGATCGGTGCATTGCCGGCACTTGTAGTTGCTCGCACTGCGTTCGTCCGCTGTTCAATCGACCAAAATTTTGTGTTGATCGGTGTATTGCCGACACTTGTTGTTGCTCAGGGCGAGCCCGTCCGCAGCTTCAAACCAATCGACGCTAAATGTGTATGGAAGGTGTGATGCCCTCATCTTTAGGTGATGTATATGATTTTTTCTGTGTTGTGAAATTCTCTACGTTGCCGCAGTAACCGTATAGAAACGTATACGCGGTCGCCGAACTGCTTGAGACAGATTTGAGGTTATGAAAAATGTTGAGAATTACTCTAATATGATCTTGTATCACCACACTTTTCAAACACACAAACTATTTTTCTTTTTTATTTATTTGTCAAACGTTTTTCTTTTTAATTCGCAATATTATCACTTCGACTTTAATTTTTTTTTTTTTTTTTTTTTTACTTCAGATGAAAACGTGCTTTGCTATTTTATCTTTTTGAATTGTGCTTGATGTTCGTGTTTGCACTTTAGGCTTATATCTTTTTAGGCTCAGTGTTGCCGTTTCGGTAGAAATATTCATGTAATTATATTTTTTAATTTATTCAAACAAATAAATAATTCGCAAATTTTGATTTTGAAATAAAAATTTTCAAACTCAGTAGAAAAAACTGTAGATATGGATGTTTTGTCTGTTGATAGATGATTTTTAAATAATTGATAAATTTTTTTTTTTTTTTGATTGACGCGTGATAGCGGCGTTTTGCAGTATACTCTTTGACTTTTCAATTAGTGTTTTTAGTAATATGCCGTGGCAGGCAAAGTGGATGCAAAAACATTAGGAGCAGTCAAGGTAGGCTCGAAGGAGCATGTAAAAACCTGAGTAGGTTTCGTTGTAGAGCTGATTCGATATCAGTAGCGGATGATTGTAGAAGTAGAATTGTTTGCACTGACACCTTTACTCATTCGAAACTACAATCAGCTTTCGATATGAGGTGGTTGAATCGTTGCAGTAAACCTTAAAATACGATCGTTATATAGTTACCAATTGAAACGATTTATTCGTTAATATATTTAAGCATACTGAACTTAGCTTAATGTCTGCACTTGTTGTAGGTTAGAATATGAGATCGCGTGATGGAACTCAATGTGTGTTCTCTTTGAAGGTCGCAGCAAGATGGAAAAAAGTAGGGCATAAATCTAGAATACGGGCTGGAGCTGAAAAAAAAAAAACAATTGCATAATATAGGAAAAAATGAGAGAAAAAAAAACAAAATTATCCATTTTTGTCGCTCAGGCCCCGTTTAACCTAGAGACCTATTTTTTGGTACCAGGTATGTGCAAATTTAATATGGTATTCAAACGATTAGTACTGCCTCCACAATGAAGAATATGTAATTACTTAAGTAATAGGTCTATCCTGATACCATCACGATCCAAATTTTATAACTAGGTCAATATAAAAGAAAAAAAAAAACGCCAACATGAATGCAGAAAGAGATTTGATGCCTTTGCCGGCCACGCTAAAAGAACTTTAATGTAGAATAACTGAAGGATACCGAAAAACTATTCCGAAGCCGCGTAGCAGGTGTTGCGTGCCGTCCAAGGGTTATGATCCTAACCCCGGCCAAAGGCCGGCCACGCAAAAAGAATTTTAATGCAGAATTACTGAAGAATACCGAAATACTATTCCGAAGCAGCGTAGCCCGTGTTGCAAGCCGTCCAAGAGTTATGATCCTAGCCCCGACCGAAGGGCGGAATTACTGAAGGATACCTAAAAACCATATTAAATTTGCACTTACCTGGTACCAAAAAATAGGTCTCTAGGCTAAACGGGGCCTCAGCAACAAAAATGGATTATTTTGGTTTTTTTCTCTCATTTTTCCCTATATTATGCAATTTTTTTTCGGCTCCAGCCCGTATTCTAGATTTGTTCCAAAAGTAGATATGGCGGAAGTACAAATGCAATACAAAGATAAGTTCAATATGATGTAATTTGACGTTACATACTGTTGCCAATTCATTTACATGTACTATTCATTCACAATAGTACGCAGGAGCAATAGTTGCAATAATTCGTATCTAAATTGCATCTTTCTTACACAATGGATAAATTCTTACAACTATTTATGATTAAGTAGTACAATTTTTATCTATATTTATATAATAAAATATTTCTAACATGATAGTTCACCGTGACGTGAACATCAAGCAAGAACAAAACGGCATGAGAAGAATTAAAAAAAAACTAGAAAGGACCGTTCCCCATCTATATTTTCATTTGGATGATAAAATTTTAGTCAACTTCTTTGGCTGAAGAGTTTTGTGAAAAGGTCGTCTCTTTTAAAATAACATATATTGGATTAAAATGCTGAAAATTGGGCGAATCACGCCCACTTTTGGACAGAATGTTTATGTCATTATTTGGCGTAAATCAAATTTCATAAAAAAATATTGTATTTTGTAGGATTTTTGGCCATAAAAGTGTCAAAATAGTCTCAAAAACAAACATCGGTGTACTGGAGCTACCTGAAAAACTGGTCCTATTCAAAAAAAATTTATACATGAGTAAGGTATGTACTAAATTTGGTTTCATTATCTCCATTCGTCTGGATTTTTTTTTTTTGCTTATGAACAGACGAATGGGCAAAGCCAAATAAATTTCTCTTGCGATGCTAATTAAGAATATATATACTTTATAGGGTCCCCGATTATTCCTTCTGTGCGTTACAAACGGAAGTACCTCGAACAATCCGCGAACAAAAAAAAAAAAAAAAAAAAAAAAAAACCCACAAAGAGAGTGAAAAAACAACTGTAATTGATTTTTGTTGTTTGTCGCAATCAAATATTTTATTTTTCATTTACTTTTTTGACGGTTCCACTGAAATGAATAAGAAAATGCGAATAATAGAATGAAAAAAACACTATAAATTGATTTTTTCAGAGTTAGAAATTTTTTCTTTTTTATTTACTTTTTTCATGGTTAGAAAATTATTTTTCTGGAGCAGACGAAAACTAGTATGAACGATAATCACACTTTTTCTTTCTGATGTTTGCACGAAAAATCAAGTTTTTTTCTTATCCAGTCTCTCAGTGTAGGAACAGACGGACAGATGGCCATGGCCAGACGAGCATAGGTTGATAGATTTATGCGGTGAGACTGTTCACTACTATATATACAAATTCATTATTAAAATATATAAATTTGACAGTTCATAACTTTGACTGTAAGGTACTTAGAGACATAGTCAACAGATGGAATAGTTAGCGCGCAGCGAAAAACCGAAATTTTTCAAAATTTCAAAAAAATATTGTGCAAAAAACTTCAACTTCAGGTATTCCTTCGTCTACGAAAAAAAAATTTTTGTTGAAAGTATTGTTAAATATTTTTTTAAAAATATGCTTAAAAATCTAGTGTTTTTGATATACATATAAAGGGATTTTCAATAACAACTTTTTTTTCAATATCTCGCAAACCATTTGGGATATATCAAAACTTTTACTTTTGGCTTAAAGTACAATCAATGCGATTATGAATGGAACTCGACTTCGAGCATATATCCACCACGCGGACGATTGCAGCGGTCGATTTGTTGAAGCCAATTTTCGATTTTCGAAAAAGTCTAGAAATGTTAAGTCACACGATCTCGGCGCCCAATCGACAGGACTTTTTCTCGATATAACCCGATGACCGTACTCGAACTTCAATAAGTCGATTGTTTCTCCAGCTGTGTGGAAACCACATATCACTGATGTCCCGCCCATGCAATTGATTGAACAAATATTGTTGCAAGAGCACAATAGAATTTTTTACTTAGTAGGTTCAATCTCCCTAAAATTCTTCAGCTCACTCAAAATAGCAACATGTCTCTTTAGCGTTCACCATTGACGTTCTTTTTCATCAAGGAAAAAAAATGGCGCCATGGCATGGAAACCGCGCCATACAGTCACTTTTTGTCGATGAAGTGATGTTTCATGAAGCACATGAGGGTTAGCAGCATTCTAGTAACGCATGTTTTGTTTGTTGACGAAGTTATTTGTCCAAAAATTCGCTTCATCACTGAAGATGATTTTGCGATGAACGTCGTCATTTTCGGCGAACATCACTAGAGCTCATTTCCGTAGCAATTTTTAATTACTTTTGAACGTTCTTTGTTTGTAAGTCTTTGCATGATGAAAATGTTTGAGTTGCTGCGTGTTTTGACAGTGACAGCGCACTAATTGGTTTAAGGGTGCATTCACAATAAAAAAGCAAAAGTGTCAAGTTGCAATTGAAAAATCCTTTAAAAAGAATATAAATTGGTTAAGAAGCGGAGTAGGTAAATTAGGCTATTTTTGCACGATCCAAAAAACTTCTCTTGTACTATAATTTTTGACTTTTCTGTTTTGATATCGCCGCATGATGGTCAAATTATAGAAACTTTTATAGTATGAAGATGAGAATTATTTAACTTTTGTCGATCGATAGCAGAGCACAATAGAATTTTTTAATCAATTGGTTGAATGTCCTAAAAAATTCTTCATCTCACTCAAAATTACTTCGTTTCACTCATCAAAAAACACGAAAACAAAAAAAAAAAAATTCTGTCGACAATTGAATTGAATGACTTTTGTGTAATTAAAATGTTGCGTATAGGAATACACCTTTGATAGGAGAAATGTTTTGATTTTATACAAAAAAAAAAAAAGAAAAAAACGAAAATCACTTATTCAATAACGAAACTGTGTTGAAGGTTAGGTTCATGTGTTGAGTCAGTTGGTGGGTGTTGGGTGTAAATATTCTGAGCATGGAAATTGTACATATTTCATTTCATTTGTAAACTGTGTACATTTGATTTTTGTTTATGATCGCTTAGATCAATGATTCTTAACCAGAGGTGCACGCACCCTTAGGGGTGCGAGCTACACACAAAAAAATATTAAATGCAAAATTAACAAAAAGTTTTTGTTAAGACTTTACAAAAAAATATTATCGAATAGAACAAATTTTGTTAATTAGACCTG
>JAWNPW010000785.1:0-13896 GCA_035078745.1 Diastata ussurica
TTGCGTAGCAACAGACGGACATGGCTCAATGGATTTCTGCGGTGATGCTGATCACGAATACATATACTTTGTGGGGTCTCCAACGTTTCCTTCTATGCGTTACAAACATCTGCTCAAAGTTAATATACTATCCAACCTGTTGAATGGTATAAAGAATGTTCATGAAGGCATTGCAATGTGTGGCGTGTGTTACACAAATTGTGACGGATGTTACGACAACCCTTGATGTGTTATTATTATACGTTAGAATCTTCTTAATAGAATGTATTAGTGTAATAACATCTGAATCTTTATCTTCAATGAATAAAATTTACAAATGTGTGAACAATTCTGTTGGAACCAGCATTTTCCAAGGGAAAAGTGTTCTCTATTTTCACATTGACAAAGATGATTGTTTTGTATTTTTGCAATCTATATTTTTTATTCATCTGTTGGTAAATGATTCCGGGAGTTGTATGGTAACCATAAACTGCATCACCCAACTAGAAATAAAATGAACTAATAGGAATGAAATGACCGCTGAACCATCAGGATTGATTTTTCTAGTTCAAATCGTTCAGAAGTGAAGTGAAATGAACTATGTGAAACGAAATAAGTAATTGGAATGACTGTCGATCAGGGGTGATTTTCTGTTCCATGTGAACGAATATTTTCTTCATCGGGTGATATTATCAACGACAAGAAAAATGTTATGAAACCTGAAACGGTTTCAAATTTAATATTTTTGCATAGCAATATGTAAAAATATTTGAATATGTATAAATATTGAATATTTCCGCTTTAAAAAAAACATTTTCAGCCAAATCCGACTACGGAAAATGGATGCTCCAGGACAATTTCATAGTAAAACTTAAATTAAAGATTCTCGAACCAGATCAATTATAAAAATAAACAAGTCATCTTTTCGACGAATAAATCCCTTTCCAACAAGCCATAAACGATCAACATTGAAAGAAAAATATGCCATTTTCTTTACTGATAATAAAATTTCATTTGCAAATTGTTGAAGTTTTGCTTCATTTGCTATTTGACAAAAGAGAAGTAATTTTTGTTCAAACAGACAAAAACTCTGAGTTATAATTTTTGAAATGACTGTTTTAACAAAAGCTTTAGCAAGTATATAAAGCATGTTTGAAGGAAAAAAAAAATTTATCGAATTTTTTTAAATTAATTTTTAACTACCAGTAACCCATTTTTTCAGTAATCAGTGAGAAAAATGAAAAATTTACTTATTACTGATTACTGCTATTTTTAATGCACTTAATATATAATGTAGTGTGCTCATTTATGATAAAAATTTAAAACAATTATCTCATGAGATAGAAAACTTTTCCTCATAGAGATACTTATATGGCAGCTTTATCTAAACCTAATCCGATTTCTCTGATTTTTTTGTCAAGGTGGCTTGATGTGTGCAATTTTAACCAATTATCTCATGAAGTAAAAATTTTTTCCTTCTAATGATACTGATCGGAATTTTGTCTTTATATGATGGACTAACGAACATTGCAAAAACGATTTCAGTGGTGATGCTAATCAAGAATACACATATATACTTCGTGGAGTCTCAAACTTTTCCTTCTATGGGTTACAAATACCTGATCAAAGTTAATATACTACATATTGACCTTGTTGAATGATATAATAAAAAAAACAGAATTAGTATTGCTCGTAGAAAATAGAAAACTGGAGATTACCTTGAGAGAGCTTACCAGTATATCCTGATAATAAATCTGTAGAATCTGAACGAGCATTTTAGACGAGGTGAGACGATATGCACGAGGCGAGACGATATGCACGAGACGATATGCACTAAAATTCGGGCTTGTCTTAATGACAATACTTTATCTTTTTGCGGGCATATTTCATTTAACAACATAATATTTATATACTTAGTGATTTCATAATAACAATAATATGATAATTATAATAATTTTCATGAAGGAGTACTGAAATATAATTTAACAATTAAAAAAATTGATAACGGTCTTTTTTAATATGTTACCAAGAAACCTAATCAAAATGTACCGAAAACCGGTAATTTCGAATCTCGACAATTTTGGATTCCCTAGTTACTTTGTAATGCCCTTGTAACAGCAATATACAGGAACTCTTTGTTTTACTTGCCTCCAACCATTTACATATGTATGTGTGTTCAGCTATTTTCGATAAATGTTATGAATAATATTAATTGCTCAATGTGTAGCCGTCCAGAAGTTAGGGTTATCTTGACAAAATGTGTCCTAATGCCAAATGAATACTCCACGAAATTTCATTGCTCTAATTGTTACGATTCAAAATTGTTGGGTATAAACGTAATAAGCAGTACCATTGGGAATAGCAATATTTTGACCAAATTTGTAAGCCTGTTGCTAGTGGTCAACTAACAGTTAGGATGGTTCAATCTTGGTATGTTTGGCAAATTATTTTTGATGGTCGAATAAAATCTTCGTAGGGAATTTCATCGATTTAACTCTAACCTTTTAGATGTTATGGCTATTAACATATTTTACTTTATTTGTGTATACATAGATTCAATACTATGGTTGAACTATCATAGACAACTCGATTAAACTAACCAGATAATGCAAAAAAAAAATAGTCCATCCTAGATTTGTGATCAATCTATCTGGTGGTACTATTAAAATTTGAAAATTGCAGACAAACTAATTTTATTTATAATTTTTAATTACGCTTGAGTGCTACAGAAATCGAATTTTTCGATAGATGTATTTATTGCTTGCAAATTTACGAAACCGTGACAAAAATCAGTAACTCTGTAAACATTTTTCTTCTGAATTCGAAAAGTCACACTTTTCCTTTTGTGTTGATTTAACTTTTCAATGAATCATTTTGTGCAAATTAAAATCAAATGTTAAAATTTTTTCTACAATTACTAAAATGAAAACGATCAAGCATTTCTCGCTTTTGCCAATAAAATCAACCGCAAAACTGCCAATCTACAAATGCAAATATATGTAATAATACGTTGGCTGAATTTGCCAAACATGTCCCCATAATGGCAAATTATTTAATAATGTTTAAACTTGATATACAATATTCTTCAAATTGAAGGTATATGAGTTCTTGACAAAAATAATAAAACTCTGCAGTAGTACTGTGATAGAAAAATAAGTTGAAATGAGCTATTGCACAAAACAACCAAAAAAGAAAAGTTGTAAAAATGAAAACAAATAATATTTTCAATGAATCAAGTGAGGAAGATTGCACAGTTTAATAATTATTAAACTGTGCAAGAAGACACAATATCAAAAAAAAAAACCAATAATGTAGCAGAATAGTATCTTCGGCTTGCACCGAAGCTTCTATATCAATAATCACCTTGAATTTTTCAATGAAAAGTTGTAAGTTTTTCAAAAAAATGTAGAACATTTTTTAGAAAAAAGTTTGAAATTAAAAAAAAAAAAAAAGTTGAAAAAAAATTTTTCCTTAAAGGTCTTTTTGATCGATTTTGACTCTTTTGTATGGCAGTTGTATCTAAATCTGATCCGATCCGACCCGAATGAAACTTACATAAAAGAAGACTCCATGCAAAATTTCAGCTCGATATCTCAAAAATTGAGGGACTAGTTTGCATACTAACGGACAGATAGATACACAGACAGACAGACATACATGGCGAGATAACTTCCGCATCGATGCTGATGAAGAATATGTATACTTTATGAGGTCTCCGATGCTTTCTTTCAAGCGTTACATTCATTGTATTAAAGTGAATAAATATAAGTGGTATAAAAAGAAAAATTTAAAAACATACATAACTCCGAATTATTGAGTTCCAGTTATGATTTTACTCTATGAAGTTTACCCAAAATGGCCAAAGTTTTTCTGTTTTTTCTTTATATACATTACAACTCGAGAACTATCCATAGAACCGATAGGTTTGATTCCATTATCGGTTATCGATACATTGGACAGCAGATGCTATTTGCAGCCAAATTGTAAATAAAATAATGGAAGCCGGTACTAATCATACCTTGGAAACAACTATCGATAGTAGCGATATTTTTATACTATACTATCGATGGCTCAGACTATTAATATTTCACGAGCTCTAACATACATATGTATTCAACAATTACAGAATTGCTAAACTTTTTTATATATAGTGAAAGCTCCAATAACGGACAGTTCCTATAACCGGACGCTCCAATAATTAGACGCGAACACTACATTTTATAAAAATTTTGTCAATGAGTGATTGATAAGTGGACAGTAGCGATGAAACACACAAACAAGAATTATATCAAATCTATAGTTCTTCTTTTTACCAATTCTGTTTCATATTTGTTTTGATGCCAATGAAATTGGTGACTCCCCTTTTAAATTATTAAATTCTTGTTTTCCACTTACGTGCGGCATTTTAATTATTTTTATTATTCACAAATAAAATGAAACAATACAGTGCAAGGCAACCCTGATCCGTCTGTCAAATAGTCGAAATGCACACATTGTTCACACATTCGCAAAAAGGTGCGTTCCCGCAATGCCTAGGAAACTTTCTAGGTTTTCGAGTTTACGAGATTACAGGAATAGCCCTATTTTAAAAACAACATACATATGTATATCACATTAATTTATCACTGAAAAAATTTATGTATAATGTAAATGTTGTCTCAACTCGCCGAAGACGTCTTGTTTATTTTCGATAAAGCTTTAGTAATCATTTTCACTACTACCATATAACCGTTTTCAAATCTCTAATTTTTTAATTGTCTAACAAGTGAACAAAACGATTTTTTTTTAACTAAAGTTTAATAAGTTATTGCAGGAAAAACAATCAAAACTAGTTAAAACTAATTTTATTTGCATTTCAACATCCAGACGAAGAGCTTTAATATCATTTCCAAATAAAATTCTTCCAAATCCAGTCAAATCTGACTGGAAAACAGTTAAATTAACAACACTGATTTGAACATACATTATATACATATATACATTATATATGTATGAATGTAAAAAACGAAAAATATGTATTGCACTAAACACCCACTGTCACACGACAACAAAACACAAAGTTAAAAAAAAAAAAATGTACAAACGGAGAAGCAAAATAAAAACCAAAAGAATTGATGATGAAATCTGACAACATCGCGTGTATAATGAATGACTTTAATTTTTCTCAGACACAAGTTATGAGAATGCGACCGAACAACTGATTGACTAACGTTTTGTTCGTCATTTGGTATGTATGTATATAAATGCGTCGTATCGACAGCACGACTGTCATTGCCGCTAAGCAAAAAGTGAAAAAGACAACGAAAAAATTGGATTTTTAATTCAATGCGCACAAAAAAAAATAAGAAAATAAAAACAACAAATAAAAAAAAAAAAAACAAAACAAAAAAGAGAAAAAAAGCAAAAACAAAGAATGAAAAAAAAGCAGAAAATAAAAAATAACATCGAAAAAAGAAGAAAAACAACAAAAAATAAGAAAAAACAACAAAAAATAAGAAAAACAACAACAAAAATAAGAAGAAAAAGCAATAATGAAAAAAGAAGAAACGACAAGAAATAAAAAAAAAAAAAAAAAAAAAACGAGACATACCAAATGAAAGTAGATACAAATACAAAGAAAGAAAACGCAGTAAAAAACATGATAAAAAAACCTGAAAGAATGTTATAGTCGGGACCGACGATTAAATACCCTCCACTGTCTTTATTTCCGCTAATATAATTAGGTGATAAAAATGTGTGTAAATTTGTTGCTTAAGTTAACCGTCTATTGAATTAGCTTTTTTTGAACATAACACTTATTGGTCTTAATATGTAAAATTGAATAACTAGATTTGCTGGAGTTCCGGAAATGTTTGGTCCGATGCGGGAAAAAACTTCGCTGAAACTATGCGTACATTAATACAGTAATTCCGGGATAAATGCTTCCCGCACAAATGCGTTTCACGCTTAAGTGTTTGTAAAATTAAGTATTTTCATAAGTCAATTTAAAATGTGTAAGAATTTTTAAATGCTTGGTTAAATGCCTTTGAAAACAGACATTTCGGGAACGTATTTATCCATGAATTACTGTATCCACAAACCTAATATTTAATTGACGTAGGGTATTAACAGCATTATTGTAGTTTTTCCTTTGCGGAGAAGCAGCACAAATCGACTAATTCAACTTTTTAGTTTAAGTTGCGCCGCGCTGAGTTTACGTGTCTAATGAGTTTTTCTCTTATTGTTATTTTTTCCATCTCTATATATACATACATTTTTTCCACTCTTCATCTTTTTCTTGTTTTGCTTCTGCCAACAAAACACATTTTACACATTTCACGAACATGGTTTTTGTTATTTTTATTCAACGGCATGGCATATATGCCGACAAAAAAAGATAATAACGAACAACCCCGAAAGCAGCCACCGACAGAAAAAAAACAACAAAAAAAAAAAAATAAAGTTAGCGACGACGACTGCGCTGTTAGCTGCGAGAGCTGGTTGTCGTCTCAACTTTCTGTTTGACAGGGTTCGGAACTTACTACGATAGGAACAGATTTACTCCGATTTTCTCACAATTTTCAAATTACTCAGTTTGAAAAAATATCTACGATTTCCAGTAGGACAGCGCTAATACGAAATTAAATACTCATCTAGTTAATGGATATGATATCTCTAACTGCACGTCACTGCTATATTGACTTAAAGTTTACCTACGAAAAGAGAAGAAACCGATAATATGCAAATGTGATGAAACATTTTCGTTCGTTTTGCGTATTGTTTTCTGAACTGTTTGACATTTTGACTACATTTAAACAAGTTAAATGATGTTCGATAATATATTATATATATATTAATTGGACTCCTGGAATTTTCATTTTAATCCGTTCCGAACGGTGTAGATTATTCGCGAGGATCGAACCCTGTTCATTTTTGTTGCTGTAGAGATTGTTAAAACGACTAGTGCCGAGCGGCACATATTACATGCATACATTTGTTATATATATGTACATATTTATAGTATCTATTTACTGAGATTGTTCGCAACAGCTAGTACATCCCAGTATACAATTCTATAGAAAAGCTTGTTTGTATGTTTTTGCAATCATTCGAATTTCGGTCAACGTGACCTCGTCAATCATCTCTGCGGCGAAATGAGGAAATTTAAAACTGGAAACCAATGTTACCAAAATTTTTTTCAAATTCCTACTCAAAGTCTTAAAACGATGCCAAAAAATGCTGTGTCAAGCAATTTTCTAAATCGTAAAAAAGGCTGGAAAAATTTAAAAACTAGTATTGAAAATTTTAATTTCAGTCAGCAGGCGAAGTTTTATATCGTCCATCCAATTTTTTGTAGTACTGCCATAATGTGCTGAGTCTTACTTTCAGAAATTTTCGCAATAAATATTTCACTTGTATGCGCGGTTAGTGACACGTCTTTCAATACTACGTACTTTTTGTACTCGATGCTTTTAGATGAGTATTTACTTGATACTCGATAAATCACCATTAATCCAAAGACAGATATAAAATAGAAAGATATGCGATTCAGATAAACGTTCGAAATTTTATAACTCAATAGAGACTGTTTTCCTTAATCTGGAAACATTGAGAAAGTCCCCACAAACACAACTTCTTTGAAGTATGTAGTTTTGATCGAATTAAATGAGCCCGATTTGAGTAAATATCGATACTTTTCATCAAGTTTGAGTACAGACATCGATACTAATTCCAAAAACACTTAATGAGTAATTGTATCAAGTACTACGCCGTATCGACCTGGTAGTATGCGCGGTACCATTGGCCGTGGCCATCTGTTTGGAAACATTCCGATGTTAATAATAATAGTAAACATATATCATATATAAAATCGAAGCCAATCCTATTTAATTTAACAAAGTATTTCAGCTATGGTGAGGCAAGGTACCAAAGGTACTGTTTGATACTGATCAGATTTGAGCAACTTTGTTTGGTGGACAAATAAATGTTCCGTTCAAAATTTTGTTGCTATAAGTTGAAAAGTCCTAGCACTAAACATAATCATTCGTATTGGCGGTGCCATTGAGCGTTACCCGATCTTGACTATTTCAATAGCATGTTTGTTGGACAATATGAAACCTACTCACCAAGTTTGTTGTTTCAGTTAGAAATATAAAATATATATATACAAATGAAATATGTTTATTATTTTTATCAATTGCTGAATGAAACACATAAAACATATTTTGTCTGTTCTACAAGAAAATTGATTGGAAGGTATTCGGCTGCAGCCTTCTTAAAATTTTCCATACTAGTCAGGTCGGAGAAGTATTGAAACACTTAAATAAAAAGTCGATGCTTTTTTGATTCAAAGACAATTTTCCACAGATAAATAAAATATATTTTTTGGCCAAAACTGGTGCTCAATCAAATTGATGATGACGAATTTTTGTCATGAATTTTTTGTTCCTTTACACTCACCAAAGCTTTGGTAAATTGAATGATATTGTTTTTTTTTTTCAAAATTATCAAAAATATTTTCACTACGGGCAATGAAGCTTCTGTACGATTGCCTTGGCTCCCACACAAAATATGGTGAATAACCCAAAAAAAAAAAATTTAGATTAAAAAAAAAAATTTTTTTTTCCAAAAAAAAAAGTTTAACATTCTTCAAGATTAATAGAAAATTAAAAAAAATTGAATATTTTACAAAAATATGATAATCTTCAAGTCAACTTCTTTGGTCTAAAATTTTTGTAAAACGTTTGTAGCTCAACTCTTTTGAAATGGCAAATATTCGATAAAAATTGTGAAAAGTGGGCGAATCACGCCCGGTTTTGGACAGATTATTTATATTATTGATTGACAAAAATATACCAAATTTCATGCGATACTTCTATATTTTGTAGGATTTATGGCCGTAAAAGTGTCAAAAAAGTTACAAAAATACACATCGGTGTACTGGGGGTACCTGGTCCGATGAAAAAACGCTTTAAACTTTCAGATGGCGCACATATACACAGTCTGTGTGCCAAATTTGGGTCGATTATCTCAACTCCCACTATCTAGTTTTTGTTTACGGACGAACAGTAGGACGAATGGACTGACATAGCTAGATCGATTTCTCTCTCGATGCTGATCAAGAATATATACATATGTATCTTTTATATGGTCTCCAGTCACTCCATCGGGGCGTTACAAACAGATATACATTCAAACTCAAGTTCCAAGTTCAAAGAAGATCGTTTAGGTGATCTTAATTGATATAAAAGAAAACTCCAACAGCTGATGTATTTACGATACACAAATATTCCACAAAAAATTATACTTAAGCGATATTTCCGTCAAGCAAGTACAAGTTAAGAACAATTTCTTTTTAGGTCGAAATATATTAAAAATAAAAAAAAAAAAAATATAAACAAATCCTAAAAAAAATTTCA
Organism: Diastata ussurica; assembly: GCA_035078745.1. NCBI lineage: Eukaryota > Metazoa > Arthropoda > Insecta > Diptera > Diastatidae > Diastata > Diastata ussurica. The sequence goes on from JAWNPW010000785.1 coordinate 9,378, forward strand.
AGAGCTAAAACATTTTTTTTTCGAACTAGCACCAAAAATGCTAAAATGACAACACTGCTGGGTAACCAGAAAATCAGAGAATGAGTGCAAGATTCGAGCTTAACGAGAGAGAGAGAGAGAAAAGGAGAGAAAGAACAACGGCACAACAAACTTAAAAAAAAAACTACAATAAAAATAAGTTCGCACACACAAACACAGATATACACACGCAAACAAATTGTATCAAAACAAAAATTTATCGCTCTTTCGTCTCACTCTCCACATTGACGCTGACGTCGGTCGATCGGTCCGTCCGTGTTTGTCGTTCGTTATCATCGTGTTTGTTTGACTGGCTGGCTGCCGGGCTGACAACTGATGTTGACGGCGCACAGTGTAACGTCAGCGGCCAAAATAGAAAAAAGTTGATGTGAGAAATGTAAAAAAATTTTAATGTGAATTTACTGAGAAATACTTCGTTAGAGCACTCTAAATTTTTTTTTTTAAGGTACGACATTTTGTATTTATTTAAGGCTCCCAAAATTGATTTTTAAATTACTGAAATTTGATATGAAAATTTCATTTTTTTGTTTGCCAATTTTGATCTTCTGTAATTTCCTTGTTTTCTATTTTAATAAATAATACCTTTTTAGAATACTCATTATTTTTTCATGATTTATTTTTTTTCCTCAATATTTTAAGCATCAAATTGCGTTAACGCCGAATACAGACAAAAACCTTTACGAAAAGTTAAGATAATAATCTATTTCTAAAAATGGCTGGGTTTGGCTACAATGACTTCATTTCTATAACAGACAGAACTGTGTACTACAATGCTCTAAAAAAAAAAGAAAAAAATTCTGCGTCAACTTGCCCCATTTTTATAAAGTGTTTTAAAAAAAAACTATTGTGCTGACGGAATTCTGATCAAACAAGCTTTCCAATATATAAAAAACTTGACTAAGTGGCACAAATATATGAAATAGGCGTGGCATCTGCTCAAAAAACTTTCAGTTGCTGGCCAAAATTTAATTCGTTTGTAGGGTGGTGGGCATGACCGTTGGCGGATTTCAAAATTTTTTTTTTTTGTATTTCTTAATTAAGTTTATAGAAATTTTGTAGAGCCAACAAGTTTTTTCGTTGGCCTCTTTTCCGACAAAATTTGAAATAAAAAATACTAAGTTACAATTCGATTGTACAATTTGTAGGTATATTTATTAATAAAATAAGCGCCTTTGAACAAAACATATGTAGCTCAATATGTATAAATGTATAGCAAGCGAGTACGAATTCTCGTGGTTTCTATTCGACAATCGAAACTGAACTGTTGTGATGATAAATATGAAAAGACAAGAAAGTGATCGCAAGCAAAAAGTTACAAATGTGCATGTACGTTAATTTGCTCTCTTCTTCGAAGTCGACTTTAAATAAATACTGCATACAAAACTATGTCTTAAATCGACTGCTGCTGCGAACAAATGTGTTCGAATTGTGGACGGAAATGAAGTTCATTTGTATGCAAAATTTCATTTCTCAAAGAAAGCTCCTTCCATTTTTGGCCAACGTATGTATGGTGACGTTACACTGTGCGACGTATCGTTCATTATAATTGCTTCTCGTTTTATGTAACGCTATATATGTATATATTTTTTTCTTAACAGCAGCAAAAGCAGATACACATGTTATTTCAGTCATTGTTGTCGAGGCAGCAGCGAAGACGACCGACCGTACAACAAAATTTTGGTTCTTGTTGTCGTATGGTGTTTTGTTTATGTTCGAAGGGGGTGAGTGGCAGTCTGGCAGCACTCAACAATAACAACATGAAATATTCTATGTGCGTGCGCTGTTGCCAAATTTCAAACTAAATATTTTTATGTTTTGATTTTTCTTGTTGACAAAATTTTAATTTGAAGTAAATTTAAAGCGGTGGTCGGCAAATCGTGTTAAACTTTAGAAAAGTGCAAGAAGATCGAGTTCGAAAAATGTACCTTAAAAAATGCCACCAATTGGCGAAAAACTGGGAATTAGGAGAAAAAAAACCTGCACATATTCCGAACATATTTATTCATTGATTCTCGTTGTTTATTGTGACAGACAATTTTTTCACCGTTTCAAATTATTTCGACAATTTTTGACATATGAGCAGTCTGACCTCTGATAATTTAGTAGTAAAATGTAAATAAATCGAATGCTGAATTCACCTTGGAGTATGAAATTTCCATGAATTTAAGAAAAAATGGAAAATTAGAAAATTTGATTTGTTCCAAAGCTTTTTCATTCATCAAAGGTGGTATATTAATTTTGGTAAAGCAAGGGACAGAGTTCTATATAGTATACAGATATATTCTTGATCAGCATCGATGGAGCAATCGATGTCTCTTTATTTACGTGTCCGTTGTAGATGTAATGCTTTCGTTATTTTTTCAATATTGTATGTAATAAAATATTATATTTAATCTTTATTCATCATTGTTTCGCTACATTGTTGTATAGTTAAATATTTGTCTAAATTTAAAAAGTACGGAGATCAATTTCTAAATGTGATTTTCAAGGCGCCGACTCAAGGAGGATAAATTGTGCTAGTTAAAAGTGAGCGACTTTTACCGTTTTCGATGTTTTCAAAAAAATTATTTATTTTAATTGAAACAAAACATTTGTATATTCAAAAAATATATATAAATTGAATGTGGACAACATCATAATTTTTAACTATTTTCATATGACTGATTTAATTTAACGAAATGTAAATTTTTTTTGAGCCTCCTTCTATGATTTCTATTAAATAACAATAAGAACCTATTCTAATTTTGAATGAAAAATGCACTTAAATTGTAATAGAAAAAAATAAAGCGTTGAATTATGAAATTTTTTCTACAACCCCATATATGTATGCACATAATATTAACTAATAAAAATAATAGCATAAATTTCCATTTTAATCTACACACAGTCTGTTTCATAACTATATCACCAACCTCATATTCAAATTTTTCAGTATTTAACAGAGAAATACCTCAAAATCTTGTTATAGTTAGACAGTACGAAACAAGAAAATACAGAAGCCAAAGACGATCGTTACCATAGAGTACTATTGTTCAAATAATTTTAATTCGCATGTTGCACAACTATTACTACGTTTATACGCACATCTTATTTGCAAATAAAATTTTAGGGAACAAAAAATTTCCCCGTATAAACGCTGAGTTAGTTTTTAATTTGCAAATAGCTAAGTCGCAAAAACAAGTCGTGATTAGTGAGGCTATTTGCAAATAACGCGCACGGCGTTGCCACTTTCAATATATAGTTGGATATTTCATAGCATAAAACTGGATATTAACAGTCAGGGAACATTAAAAAGCAATTTTATTCACGAATGCGTTCTACTTATAAACGGTAAGTTACTTATTTGCAAATAATTTTTATTTGCAATAACATGTGCGTATAAACGTAGTATATATCAACAAATAAGCGAGAACTCAAAATTCTTGGTCGAGTGTCATAATGTCCACCGACATAATGTCCAATGGACATAATGTCCAATGGACATGGACATTATGGTCATTTTTAATGTCCAATGGACATGGACATTATGACACTCCACCAAATTTCTTACTGTCAGAGCAAAAATTGGACCATCTTTTTTTGTTCAAACGATTTTGTAGCAGAGCAGAGAGAGCCAAGACGAATTGTTCTGGATGGTTTTTACTCCACGGGAAAACTTCCATTATCATTTCCACATACTAGAGTAAATAGTAGAGAGTATCTCCTGCCATTGCTGCAGCAAAATCATGAACTAGAAAGGTTTTCCGACAGGATGGTGATGGTATTCATGAAAGTTGAGCGACGAAATCATCGTTTGATAAGGACAAAATAACTCTGCTTGGCGGGTCAGCTTACTCACCCGATCAGAGTCAAAAGAAAAACCGTCGTGGCAACCTTGTAAGAATGGTTTATGCGAACAACAGGCAATAAAACAGTGTTGTTGAGTTAAAAGTAGCAATTTAATCTACTAAACGTCTTTGAAAATTTGGTGGATATTACGCCGAACTGAATTGCTGCTTTTCTGAAGAACGGAAAAATAAATTTAAATAAATAACAATTGCTTAATTTTTAAATGGTGATATATGTAGTTGTGAAACGAAAGAAAAATCAATTTTATAAGTTTTGTTTTTATTGAACGCCGGATTGTCTCCTTTTGAAGTGGTTGAATAAATCAGATTCAAATTATCATTCAATTAAAAAAAAAAAAAATTATACCTACTTTTCTTTTTCTTATTATTTTTTTTTTTTTTTTAGAAAAAATAAGGTGGTTAAGAAACGGACTGTATATAAAAATAAGATAAATTTGAGTATATTACGGTATCATAACGGATGCACCGATTTCCATGAAAGTTTAGGAAGTTATTATATACATATATACATTAGAGTACCGAAAAAAGTTGCTGTTGTACCCTTCTCAAAATGATCCTTGGTCTATTTTATGATGATTCCCAAAATATTTCGGCTTTATCGATAACCGTTCGTGAGCTGGAGCGTTTACAAA
>JAWNPW010000787.1:0-13885 GCA_035078745.1 Diastata ussurica
CAATCAAAAATTCCTACGCGTTCAAAAGTTACAACTGTTTGGCCGTGGTCACCTCGAAAAACGGCCTTTTCTCCCACCTCATAATGCCTCATGTACATATTAAGTTACGTATCTGTTTGTAACACCCAGGAGGAGTGACCGGAGACCATGTATATTTTTGATATATATATATTATATATATTCCTGATCAGCATAGGTAAAGAAATCGATCTAGCGTCCGTCCGTCCGACCATAAGCAAAAAGTAGATAGTAGGAGTTGAGGTAATCGAACCAAATTTGGCACACAGACTCTGTATGTGTGCCCATTCGCAAGTTTAAAGGCTTTTTTCATCGGACCATTTTTTCGGGTACCTCCAGTACACCGATGTGTGTTTTTTTTTTTGACATTTTATTCACTTTTTTATAGCTACAAAATACAATATTTTTTTATGGAATTTGGCACGTTTATTTCAATCAATGATACAAATATTCTGTCCTAAACTGTGCGTGATTCGCCCAGTTTTCACCATTTTAATATAATATTTTCCATTTTCAAAGAGTTGAGCAACGAACTTTATTCAAAAATTGGCAACCAAAGAAGATGACTTAAAGATTATTGTCCAAATGCAAATATAGAAGGTGAAGGGTATTTAAGCAGTCGGTTATAACCGACTACAACGGTATAGAAGCTTCGGTGTATGCCGAAGATACTATTTTGCTATATTACTGGTTCTTATATTTTAGCATAGATTATAAGGCGCACAATTCAAATGATTGGTGGAGATTCCGTTTTATCTCTTCATGCGTTTCTACGCGACATATTTGAGGAAGTTGAATATGTTATGCATATCTACACAGATCAAAAAGCGTTTTGTGAATCTCATTCAATCACCCAAATTCACTGAATTTCATGAAATATTCATTGGCCGAATGTACTAATTCATTGTCAGTATGAAAACGCATTCATAAGCTTCATTCTTTGAGATTATATTAACATCCATTCAAACTCTTTTCCTCCAAACAACGAAGACATCAAACCGCAGCATCCGCACCTCCGGACAAAGGGTTCATAAAAGTATGAATGAAGATATATTGAATCAATAAACGGAATGTTTTGACCAAATTTTATGATTTATTAATTTTTCATTGATACTATGTACCTTTTTGGGTCAATGTAAGTAGTTCAATTGAATAGTAAATTTTTCTGCATTATTCGATCTAGTAGGATGGAAAAATTCATTATATGATGCTGTCCTGAACCTGTTCGCTTTCTATATCTTTCTACAAAAAAGAAAAATAGACTAAAATAGGAACAGTGGTTCTCTCGTTATAAATGGTTGAAAAACATCACAAAAATGTAAATGAAAATGAGAATGGTTGTGACGTCACATGTTAGAATAACAGGACTCCAGAACGCGTGATCTGTATATTTCGTATATGATAAATGCGTAATAATGAGTGATTGAAATATGGTAAAGTGTAGCGAGCCTATCACTAATGATTCTACTACTAATAAAAATGGGGTTGGTACGGTTACGCCCACTTTTTAAAAAACATTTATTTTCTAAATTTTTGGTTTCAAATTTTTGTTGGCTTCTTTCATTAATTTTATTCTTTTTTGAGACCGCGCCCACTTTAGTAACGGAAAGTATTGGCGCGAAGTGTGATATGTTGTTGTCGCTTTCAAACGAACACGAAAAACATAAAATTCGTTAGCTACTTTTTGTTACAACTCCAATTTCTTGCATTTAAGTAAAAACTTTTTTTGTACAAAAAAGTCACAAGTTTTTAGTGCTATTTGCTGTTGTTGTTTTCTGTTGTTGACGTTGTTGGCTTTCTCTTTAATGGTTGTTTTTTTTATTTATTATTTTCGTAGAAAATGTCATTGTACTTGTAGACTCTTGCGCTGCGTACCAATTAACCAAAAAAAAAAAAAAAAGAAGAAAATCGAAATAAATCCATGCACGTCCATGTCTCCATACGAACTGTCGTCTTTCTTTCTTGCTTTGCAGTCTGTCCATACGTCTCTATGTTAATTTCTTCATTTGAAATTTTTTTCATAAGCGTTTTAAATTCGTAAAACATGCACGCAAACATAAATCACTCGATTACAGTTTAATAACGCTTAACGAAATTTTCGACAGCTGCTAAAAAAGTGAACGAAAAGCGAATTTATCTAAAGAAATAAATAAAAAACCGAATACATTAAAAATAGAGTTAGGAAAACTTTTTGTAATTTACACTTCAAACTTCAATACTTTGTACATAGAAAAAAATTTGTTAATAATTACAACCAGAAAAAATAAAGTGAATTTACAACAAATTAAAAACAAATAAAATTGAATTTAATTTGAGTCCAACATTGGAGAGTGTAATTTTAGTGGCTTAAATTACATGAGAAAAGCTGTCGAAATAACTCAGCTGGTAACGTCCGCTGCAATTTTCTTATGTATTTTAATTTCGTCATTTGAAGTAAAATGATTTATTTTACGACAAATAGACACGAGAGGCATTATATACAGAAATGGAGACGGTTGTGGTTTGAAACTTTGCTAACTCGTGAATGGTTGTCGCGTAGAAGAGAAGTCATTCACTAGCGCGCATACTAGGATAGTCCACTGCGCCGAAACAGATAGTATTTTGAAGAGAAAAGAAAAGAGTAAGAAGGAATAAAGATGAGACATTTAATGATTGCTCAAACTTCATTGTAGTTTTGATGTAGGTCATCTTTAAGTTATAAATCCCCAACAGGCGCACCCTATTTCTGGAGAAAGCAGGGTATTGACAGAGCTTTCTTCGATTTCTCTCCACAGGCAATCCTTGGCAATTTACTAATTATTGGCTTATATCTCGAACTATATCGAAAATGAACATGGTCAGATGAACGGTCACTTCTCATACACTCCAAAAATTAATTCATTAATTGCCTAATTTGGTAAAAATATGTTTGTAAATCCTGGTCTACACTGCATTAAATAATACATTAATATATACCATTGACAAAAAAATAATCCCAGGATTTCATATGATTTCAATGTGATTTTCATATTAATATACATAAATATGTTGAGTTCAAAGGAAAAATTCCGATTTTCCCAAACATCGATTCAATAGTGACGATTATCGAGGATCTCACAGCCCAGATATGTCATACCTTACTATAACACACATTTGAAAATCCTAATTACGCTCAAGCCCTATAAGTAAACAATTTAAATAGTATTAGAGAGAGCAGTTTACAATCAAAAAATGATTAGATTGTTCGCGTGATCGAAAATGTGCTCCATATAGAGATTGACAGCTCTAATGTCGATAATAAAAAGAAAAAATATTTTCGAAATTGTTCTTTTGCAGGTGAAAGATTAGTTTTTCCAATAAAAAAAGCTCCGCGAGCAATAGCACCAGTTGTCGTATAAACCCATTTCGTTCAAAACTTGTTGTCATAGGTGTTTTCCATAAAGCCGAAAATCACATGGTATTTTCAATATAAAAATTATTATCTCCTTCAATTCTATCTATTTTTTCAAAATTTTCAATAATATTTTTTTTTTTGCATAACGGCATTGGCGAATATTTTAACTTCAGCACTGTTGCTGATAACCAGGTGTAGTTCTTGTTTTGGATCGTCAACATGTATTATTATTCATTCTAATGTTGGAATCTGTGATTCACCAACTAGAACCATCGGTTATATAAAATGTAGAGCAAAGTCTAATTAAAAACAAAAAACTACACCTAATCTACTTAGTTCTTCGAACTAAGATGGGAAGGCGTCGTCTACGTAACTAATTTAACTGCTGCTCAGTCCACCAGTGATTCCCTTAACATGTTAGTCCACTTCTCGCTCATGCCTCACAACTAGTCATTAGGTGGAGTAGTGTTTCATCTACTGTCCCGCAGTATCTTTGCCATGAACACAGTGTCGTTGTAACCCAACTCCAAGCATAAACAGGAAATCTTCAAATGTAAACAGTAGAAGCGCCAAATCAACAATTTTTAATATGAATTTGTGTGTTTCTGCCGATTTTCGTTGTGAATGTGTGTATGGAGCGCAAAAAAAAAAAAAAAATCTAATTTTTCTTCCTTTTGTTTTTCTAACCAAGTAAAATGCACACTCACCATAATACACCTCACCGTTAAGACAAAACACAGCTCATCATATTCAACATTCTTGATTGTTCGTTCGTGTGTACATATTAAAGTGCTGTCACTGTTGTCTCCTACTTTACTGTGATTTGCGCAGAGCGGCAGACGAGACCTTACCCACGGGGTCTACGGTGTTGTTTAACCAATTATTTTTGTTGTAAATAATACAATGATAATAGCACAGAACATTCGATTCTTAAAAGAAACCAGTAAGGCGGGCAGAATAGTATCTTCGGCGTGCACCGAAGCTTCTATACCATTCACCTGCAGTTATATCAGAGGACTACTGAAAGTTCATGCACTTATTTTGATTATGCCTTCTTTAATGCGTTACATGAATCGTCACAAAGTGAATATATATACCATTTTCACCTTTGGTAAATGGTATAAAAAAGGTCTTTGTATAGCAGCTATATCCAATATTTGTCCGATCTTGATAATTCTTCTTTATATCTTATGGAATTGATGAAAAAAGCTTAAATAAGAAATTTCATCGAAATATCTTCATAAACAAAAAAATTTTCCATATAAGACAATTTTTATTCGAAAAAAGTAAACGACTTTTGAAATTGTCACTTTGTATGGCAGCTATATCTAAATATTATCCGATCTTCATCATTTTGGAAATGATAATAAAACCTTATAAATAAAATTTCATGCAAAAATTTCCATAAACAAAAAAGTTTTCCCTACAACACTCTTTGTATTCAAAAAAAAAAGAAGCGGAAGCGGAACGCCTATCGAAATTGTCACTTTGTATGGCAGCTATACCCAGTTTTTATCCCATATTGATGATTCTTTTTCTATCTTATCGAATTGATATTAAAAGCTTATATGCGAAATTTCATCGAAATATATCCGCAAACAAAAAAGTTCTCCATATAAGGGTTTTTGCGACCGATTTTGATACTATCTAAATCTGATCCGATCCTGACAAATTTCTCGGGTGAACTGAACTCACATACTATAAAAGAAGATTGCACGCCAAATTTCAGCTCGATATCTCAAAAACTGTGGCACTAGTTTGCATAGCAACAGATAGATAGATCGACAAATAGATAGACAAATAGACAGACAGACAGAAATGGCTAGATCAATTTCTTTTTCGATGCTGATCAAGAATATATATACTTTATGGGGTCTCCGATGCCTCCTTTAATGCGTTACATGAATCGTCACAAAGTGAATATACCATTTTCACCTTTGGTGAATGGTATAAAAAAGCACCAGGGTGATCATTCTTGGAATTTTCAGTACTTGCTGAGTATTTGTCAAGGACACTTGGACTTATTTCTAGTTTTCCTGATATTCGCTAAAATGCTTCAATTGCCAATAAATATTTTCTCTAGACAATTGGCGATAACTATATTAAATTTCAAAATAAACCAATTTGATCTAGTTCGAATCCTAAAGAAAGTTTGGCAATACTAATTTGATTATTTTTTCAAATAAATATAAGACTATTTTTATGCCTTTTTTAGCTCTGAGTACTAACCATTTTTTGTAGCTTGTATACGAAACTCCATGACGAAATTCATAAAATAAAACCAGAAGGAACGTTATAGTTGGTTATTGCATTTGGACGCTAATCCTTACGTGAACTCTTTAAAAAAACACAAATTCAATAAAAATAGTGAAAAGTGGGCGAATTACGCACAGTTTTGGACTGAATATTTATATCATTGATTGGCATAAATATGCCAAATTTCACAAGAAAATATTGTATTTTGTACGATTTATGGCCATAGAAATGCCAAAAAAATGGCACAAAAACACACATCGGTGTACTGGAGGTACCCGAGAAAATGTACCGACCAAAAACTTGCAGATGGGTAGAGTCATATACAGTCTGTGTGCCAAATTTGGTTCGATTAACTCAATTCCTTCTAACTAGTTTTTCCTTACGGTTGGACGGACGGACATAGCTAGATCGATTTCTCTAACGATGCTGATCAAGAATATGTATACTTTATGTGGTATCCGGTCACTCCTTCTGGGCGTTACAAACGGACGCACAAACTTAGTATAACCTCGGTGAAGGGTATAGAAATATCAATATCGAAGTTATTCTGTATATTCAAAAATGAACACAAATTTACACTTGGTAAAATCGGTTATACAATCATAAATTAAGTTCTATCTCGATTTTTGACTGACATTTTTCAAGATTATGAATTTTTTGAATGAATCAAGTGGATGCAAAATCTAAATTAAGAAATAACAAAAATAAATGCATGAAATAAAACAATCATAAAGAACCATTTATTATCTGGGACTGGCAGTGATGCATAGCGTTTACTTCCATGAACCCTCCCACAAAGAAACAAATCGATGGTAAGGCCCCAGCGCCGGACGACAGGGCATTTTGTACATTTTGTTGTTACGCTGCTGTTATTTTGTGTGTAAGGAAAAAATATTGCAAAAAAATAAAAAAAGATTAAACTCATTTGTGCTATTTCTTTGCGCTTATGAAGTAAATAAAAACATAGACACACTGTCAGAAGCAGAGACAAACCAAAGCATATGTTGCTATGTTGGCGAAACGAGCGTTAGGTTATCGTATGTGCGCGTCGTTTACGATTGCATATGCAACAAGTAAGCTTTGTGTTGTGCGAAAATGTGGTGAAATGGCTGGCTGCCTAACAGAGTTATCGTTATCGTTGTGTGAGACTAGAATAACTACTCAATGTTTTTTTGAAATTGTTTGTACTTGTTGTTGGTGTTGTTGTTGCAGTTCATTATTGTTGACTGTTGGTTTTTTGTACGTTTATTTTATTTGATATTTGTTTGCTGCACACTACACTTTCGCTCTAATCTATGTAAACTTTTACAGTTAATTTGTGAGATTGATTTTTTTTTTTTGTAGAAATATTTGTAATGAGTCAACACAAGCAGCAAAGGAAGTTTATTTTTGTATTTCTCATTATGAATTTAGCCAAGCGCGCATATATTCGCTTTACATATTTGCTTAGCCGGAGGGCAATGTTGCCACCCATTTTTTTCTGTTGCTGCTGATGTTGCCATTAAGTGAAGTTGAGAAAAAACTCAATTAACACATGAGGGTATTGTTGCTTAGATATTGTAATTTCGTCTTTTAGGCTCTTAGCATACTCGTTCGCTCCAATGCACAGTGGGCGAAAAATCCGGTTTTTTTTCAATCAAATGAGCAAATACGAATTTTGAATTGAAGTTTTTTCGCAAAAGATTAACAACACTTAAAATAATTCAAATACATATTTTTAACAAAACCCAATTAACTGGCTGAAAGGTTGATACAAATAGTAGTATTTTCTTCAAATTTGGTACATTGATTTCGTTTATGCCCACTATGTGCGCGTTAGAATGTATTTCGGGATGTTATTCGTCTCTAAAGTTACAAAACATATGACTACACGGAGAGACGGGATAAAAACAAAACTTGATTTTTCATACAAACATCAGAAAGAAAAAGTGTGATTATCGTTCAGACTAGTTTTCGTTTGCTTCAGAAGAAGAATTTTCTAATTATCAAAAAGGTAAATGGAAAAAAGTTCCTGATTCAGACAAAATTATGTTTCCGACTAATCTTCAAAATTTATGTTTTCCAAAACTAAAAGAAAACGGTAGTGTACAAATTAAACATTTAAAACGAAAAAGAAAACGCTACCGATGAATCCTCCAAGATCATGTTTATTTAGGGATTTGTTTCAGAACGCATTAAAATATTATAATCGAAAGGTTGTGTCTTCATACTTTTTCATCTGTGAATGTTTTTTTTTTTAAGTTGAAATGTATGTAAAAAGTATTAATTTTTTGGAAAAAAATTTCAATTCTCGAACCACAAAATATATTCATAGCAACTCTTAGTGTATAAGTTGGTTCGAGAAGTTCATACTGGTTCGACTAAGCTATTATAAAATAAAAAGTTGCGTATTTTTTTTAGTTCATGAAAGTTTCGGAAAAAAAAAATCAGTTTTTGGAATACGAGAATCGTAAATGTAAAATAGTCATACCGGGTCGTCCTGGGACATCATTTTTTTGGAAATTGAGTCGGCATACATTAAAATAATTTTATTGTGTCATCAAATTATTTTGAGAATGGAATCTTTTAATTACCATTGAGATAGTGAGGGTTCATAAATGTCTTAAATAGTCTTTTTGAGATATACAACAGTACGGTTCCTAAAAAAAAGCCTAAATCCAGGCTTATTTTAATTAATCAATATAGTTCAATATACAATTGAAAATTTTCTCGCTACGCTTTTTTTTTCATTTGTCCGCGCTCTAGTTTTTTGCCTTCCACTGTAAGACGCGCTCTTCGAATACGAAACACAACACGGCATATGAAATGTATGTCACTAACTATTTTTTATACCATTAATTTTTTCTCTCATTTTATCTTTTTTTCTTTCTCTACGATTTTGAGGCGTGCGAGTGATCAAAATAGCAGCACAAACATGAATTTTCTAATTGATTTGAAGCAAAATGAAAAAAAAACTCTATTCACTTCACTTTATTTTCTTAACCACTTCTTTTTTTAAAATACATTTTTTTTTGCTTGCGAATAAACAAATCGATAATTAATCGACATGAGATATAACTAAAGTTGCCGGATTTTTATTTAGATTTTTTCTTTTTGAATTGTTCGCTTCTATCTATCATCGGCATATGCCGAACTTTAAATACCATTTGAAAGTGATTTCAAATGACACGTATAGATGTTTAAATATATTTGTAGTTCTCATATTTTTAACTTAAAAAAATTATTTCTAAAGTCCATAGACATTCTCTCAAGTTCTCAATGATATCCAGAATTTATTGCCCAGTGGCAATTGTGGATCCTGCCAGCTGAAAGAACAACGGCATCGTTATGAAGCAAGTGTTGTTATTTATTTATTTACTTATCGAAATATCTGATGATAGAAACTCTTTGTCATAACAATTATATAATTTTGATCAACTGATGACAAAAGAATGTGGCGAATATTTTTTTCAAATATTTCACAATAGTGTGATATTAACAATTTTTGTTCACTATAGATACGTAGTAGCATTTCGAGGCGAGAAATGCAGTTGCCTCTAGCACATAAAAAGTGTTCAAGGTACACCTATTAAATCACGAAATTGAACCGGATGCTGTACATTTGGTAATGTAAACGTCTTACGGCGAAAATTTCTTTGAACTACAAAAAGTTAGGTTGATTCCACACGATTCGGAAAAATTTCTGTAGGTTGGCATCCCTGCTTCTTGCACGTGTATTCTTATATTTACATTTCCAAGTACATGCATATGTATGTAGGTTTAACAGGTTGAATAGTCCCAGCAGTATTTTATGTGCGCATAGCGCTATTTTCACGCATCTTTTTTATTACGATGCGCTTTATTTTTGCTGATTTTTTATCTCTTTTTTAAAATTGCTTGTGATTGGAAAGATGCACATCGAATTGATGTGGCTGGTTTAGAGCAAGAGTGTAATACCGTACTCTACTTTTAGACTAAATTTGATGAGTGCGATACAAGCATAGCAGATTATATGCACAATAAAAAAAAAATATACATACATATTATGTTGAAAATGTGCGCATTATATGTATGTGTGGCTTAAAAATCCCGCTGGGTTTTGTTAACTTTGATCAAAAGTTTGTAACGAATAGAAGGAACAGTTTGAGCTCCCATAAAGTGTGTCTATCTACGTAATCAGTCTAACCTCAGAAATCTAACTAGCCATTATCCATCTGCAGTTGCGCAAAGTAGTTGTCCAGCCGCTCATGTCCAAAAATTGGTTAAATCTGATCAAATTTAGATTTAAATGTTATAGAATTCAAAAGTCATCAAGGTGTTTGTCAACAGATGGATTTATCTGTGAGAGGTATGAAATATTAGTGCGTATATATACTTTGTAATGTCTTTAATCAATTTTATTTAGAAGTTAATATATTGTTAATTGATTTGTAAATATAAATACTTATTGGGCTTCTGTGCATCTATCTACCTCTCTCTTTGTCTGTCCTTCTGTCAGTTAGCCTTTCTATGTATCTAGATTTTTCCATTTGGTTTGTTCAATTGCTAATTGATACTTGTTTGATTCTCATTCGTATATTTGAGCTTGATATTCAGTTTCCTTTTTCCTTATTACGTTGGTGTTCACACGAATAATTCCCAGCCAGCATTTGGAAAAGCGCGTTCGTTTTGCGAAACTTCCATTAATCTTTCTGATAATTGAATGATCAGGGGTTATTTTGCGCTTTCATGATGCTTTCTAGATTAACAACGATTATTAAAAGTTTCAAAATGCCTGTATCAGTGTAGAATCTTTAAAGAATCATTCTATACTGGCACCGAAAATTGTATTAATTACATTTCAGTTAATTCAATCGACTTGTGATCGTACTGACAATTCAATTAAGCATTATTTCTATGATCCTAAGATCTTCTTGTTGCATCACCGACGATTCTTTCAAAAGTTTCCCAATCGTGGTAAAGTTCTTCAGAATGCGACATCATTGAACAATAGATAAATCGCCAACTCCGATCATAGAAGATAGTTTTTCACTTTCTTAAACGCTTGCTGGGTTGACAGCTGTAATTGTTGGCTGTTGTTGTTGTTGGTTTCGTGATTGTCATTATGCTTAGTAATGTATATGCATTGGCCAAGGTTGAATGTCTGTCTGAGTTATTTCACATACAGCGGTGAATTAAATAAATATAGAAATAGTGAGTAACATTTTTTTCTGTTAACTTTTTATGTTTTCATATATTTTTTACGTACCTATACATTTGATATTCGCCATTATTTGCAGTTGGAACTTTTTTTAATATTTTTTTGTCTACAATAAATTGATGATGATTAGGATGACAAACTTCAGATTCAGATTTTTTGCTCGGCGGTATCTGTTTTTTCAAATATACATATAATGTAAAAAAAAGTTTACAAAAACTTAGGATATTATTATTAAATTATTTTGATAATTCCACTAACATTGTTGCCCTACATGACGGTATTTCAAAAAATTAAAAAACGTTCGAAATGTAATTTGTTCCAAGCTTTACTATATTTCCTTTTTATTTTTTGGTTTTTTGAGAAGTCTGTGGGCGTGGCAATGTGAGCTAATCATTAATCAGCTTCTTTTTTTTTTTTTTTTTTTGTATTAATGACAACAACACTAATAATTTTTTCTTAAATATACTACCGCTAATCTAAATAGGTACAACCCGTTTCTTTGCTATTCAAATGCATGTACACCCAACTCTTTTCATACACGGTTTTTTTTTACACGGATCTCTGAGGAACGTATCTACCGTGTAAGAAAAGAGTTGGGTGTAAATAATAGGCACATTTAAATATTTTTCAAAATAGTAATATAGTTAATAATGTTACTAAAGTATCTAGAACCGATGATATGATGATGATATTACAAACTAAAACAATAAAGAAATTGCTCCCTGTTCTTAACCAATAGAGTGCCCGAAAATTTTTAGGCATATTCTTATTCATGAATGTTGAGTGCATCTACCTATGTAAATAAAAGCTTATAGTGGCGTGGGTAAGGCATGCAAATTTACAATTGTTTAAAAAAATCTCGATTTTGTGCATAAAAATATTTAGGAAAAAGTCATGCATTATTAAGGGTGCTAGAGGTTTTTAAAAACTTACATTTTGAAGAAAAACTTGTAAATTTTCCAACTTTGAAACCCTGTATCTTTTAGCCCCGTCATTATAAACAAAAAATATTTTACAATTTTAATGTTCTATCCTTGTACAACAATCTCACCAAGTTTCATCAAAATCGAAAACAATTTTTTTTTAGGTGCTCACTTGACGTGATTTGACTCTTTTAGAATTATTTAAATATAAAATAGATTTTGCAACAGTGAGAAAAGTACTTAAATAATTTATACAGTTTTTTTCTAATAATTTAGAACAAGTTTTCTAAGTAATTTATGTCGTAATGTAATTTAATCATATTACCTATTCATAATGTAATCATATTACCTTAAGTGATAAGAGTTCCCTCATATATATGCGACCGTCTTCAAGTCGGAGATATATTGTGACTATTTTAGTGGCCCCCAATATACTCTTTTACTAGGATTGAAGTATGATATGAGAGAATATCATGCTGTTAAATTCATAAAATTGGTCCGACGATAATAAGTATGGAAATGCATTATCGTGTACGGCTTTATAGCAACTCATTCATTCTAGATGTGAGAAACTGAAAATAACAAGTTCTATAATTGATACTTTCTACACACTCCCTTAGCGCTATAAAACAAACTCAATCTATTTGAGCTATTAAGAAAATTGTAAAAATATCAATTATCTACACATATCTGTCAGAACCCCACTTTTTTCAATCACAAAACCACCATTTGTCTTTTAGTCATTCATGTCATTTGTTTTCGAGAAAAGTGAAAACGTTATTCTTTTCAAACGCACTCTAGAGTCTAGAGATTACTTTACTATTTGCGATGCAGAGTAGTTCTCTATGAATCTGTGATTCTTTTGTATATGCCTTCTTTTATATTTATCCCAAAGTCTGAATCGTTTCTTAAAACATTACTCACAACAATTTGATTTCGATCCAATTTTGAGACAATATGTCGTTGATTTTATTCCAATTTATTAAAAAGACGAACAATTAAAAAAATTATTTAGTCCTCAAATCAAAATTTCATCGCCACACATTTTTTTCCATTTCAAAGCAATAGTAATCATAATTACAATCAATTATTATTATCATTAGCAATCGTCTATAACGTCGTTATAAAAGCAGTTTGGTTTCTTCGTAAAATGGCTACCTCCATGTACAGAATGATAAATAAACCAATTTTTTTGTGGTTTTGGTATTTTTTTGGTGATTTAGAGAATTTTCCATTCAAATTTCCTTAACAAAATATGACTTTTTCGATAATTTCGCCGAAACAACTGAGCAAATTGTCCGAATTGGTTGACAAAATTTGTAGACAATTTAATTATCGTTAATATGCCATTCTGACTTACCAGATTGGTTGATTTGAACTCGAGATGTATGAGATTATCTGCAAAAAAAAAAAAAAATATAAATAATTCAAAACTGCATTACGCGGAATCCTATCCATATAAAAAAATTTTATTGCGATTTTCGTGTTCAGTAGAGTGGCCAACGTGAGAAAGTTTAGAGGCATGCCGATCACAAAAATGTTGACGCATAGTGTTATCGAAAACAAAAGACTTGTTGGTACTTTTCAATATCGACCTAAAAATATCTTGAGCTACTAAACATGAAAAAAATTTTTCTTTCACCACAAAAAATCAATGTTCATGTGCTATATTCCACCTGATATGGTGGTAATATTCAAAAAGTATTGAAGCTAATAAGATGAGCGGCAGTGTACATATGTAAGTATGTGTGATATTCTATGCTGAGTTTCCAAACGTGCATAGTCTATGTTGTTGTACTCGCTACGGTAGAAATATCCAAACAACAACAGCAAAAGCAACCAGCAGCCGCGCCAATAATTATGAACAAATAAAAAAAGAGTCAAAAAAAAAGAGAATAGCGCAAAAACTTTAATGAGGCAATCATGCAGAATCAAAACTCAAAATTTTCAGCTTGAAACTCTACAAACAGTCTCGAAAAGTTGTTGCTGTTGTAGAATAATGATGCAAACAACACTAAATGAATACAAAAAAAAAAAAAAAAAGCAGAAAAACTCGAACAAAAAAAAAAAAACCAGCATGATAGAACGCCAGAGAAATATTATTATGCCAGTTGCTGCTGCTGCTGCTGCTGCTGC
>JAWNPW010000789.1:0-13858 GCA_035078745.1 Diastata ussurica
AGGCATGAAAGATCATTATTTTCTAATTGCGATATTAGAATTTCTAAAATACGTTGAAAATGTTTGACGGAAGCCACGAAGTCAAAAATATGTTTGTTTTTTATTTAGATTTAGTTTATTTAATAAAAGAGTCACGTCACTTAAAAATGCTAAGTCCAACAGAAAGTCTGTATTTCTTAGATTCGAAATTATATCTTCCGAGTCGGAAAATGAATTTTGTTCCACAAAATCTAAAACCTGACTTCTCAAATTAAAAAGCCGTTGTAGGCTTCTACCACGGCTAAGCCAATGAATCTCTGTATACAGAAGGAAATCACCGAAATCGGCTTCAAGTTCTTCAAGATGCTGCTTAAATTTTCTGTGCCTTAGTGCGTGGTGTCCCTCTTATTTTGTTTATAATTTTAACAGCTATTTCCATTACATATGTGAGCTTAATTCTTTCGAAAACAGAGACTGTTAATGAATGATACAATGGAAAGCTGGTATTTTTATATAATTTTTCATCAACCAACCGATCAACCAGATTTAACGGAAATGATAAGTTCGCTTTTATTATTTATATCAGTACTTTCGTCCAGACATAATGAAAAAAATTTGCAGTTGAATTATCTATTTTTGGTACAGTAATATAAATATTTACTAATGCTTTCCGTTCGGCGTGTTATTGTTCTCCTAGATAAAGGTACCCTTCAATAACTTTTTGCATTTCCTTTACTTGCTCCCCAAAAAAATTCAAGATTATCTGGCTTAAATCTTCAAAAAATAAACCATCTTCAAATGGTCGGCATTTTTTTGCCAAGGCCAATGAAACAGCATTCGACGCCTTTTTAAATTCCAATTTATATTTAACAGGAACATGATTATTTGTATTGTTATTATTATAATTATTATTATTAGAAACATGGTCAATCATAAATTTAAGAAAATATTCAGCTTTTAATTATAAAAGCTTCAGTTTTCTTTGTTCACCTGAAAAAGAATCATATTTAGCGTGACACATCGAGAAGTGCCTTTGCAAATAATTTTTATGTGGACGACAAATAATGCGTTCACAAATTAAGCGTTGTGCTTCATCATTCATATTTTCTATGAAAAAAAAAAAATCAGATTCCCATTTATCGTTGAACATTTTTTTTTTTTGTGTGTATAAGAAAAGGTTGCGCAGCGAGGTCTTGCTTGCTTGAATGCTGAACGTCAACCACATACTATACAGACGCGAACGTCGGAAACCATATGATTGAGTCACGCACACACTGTTAAAAAATATTGCGATTTTCGTCAATCGGTTTTTTGGGCCAAAAGGGTGTGCATTTATTCACTGTAAAAAATGCCAATATATCATGAATTTGATAGAAAATTATAACACAAGATAAATATATAATATTGCAAGAATAAATAAGGCATTTTCTTTGCATTTTTGAAACTTAAAAGACTTACTAACTTCATGGAAAAATTTCAACGAATTTAGTTTTTGTTATTGGAATTTGCCTGTTTTGTTATTATTTTTATAGCACACTTTCATCCCCCAAACAATCTCAGTTTATTTTATAAGTATTCTCAAAAATATAAAAATCTCATTATTGAAAGTCGCCCGGCCTGAGTGATAATTCATTACCCCGAGTACTGCACTGAACGCTAGCCCTATCGAACGTGCAAAACAAAATTTATGTATATGTTATATATTTATTGTTATTTTCTAATAGCTGATATTGATGTCTTTGTTCAGTAAAAAGAAATTTATTGTTTAGACTTTTCGTTGAGCTATTATGAATGAAATACTATTTAGGGCCTCAGGCATCCTGAGTTCGTCTGCGCGCGCTAGCCCTATTTTTATTTCACCAAATATGTATCATCTTCTTCTATTTAACAGCCACCATATTCAAATTTTTCATTGGTGTATAAAAATAATTAGCACAAAAACGACTCATATGAAAATTATAAATTTAACAAAAAACGAGAAAGAATAATAATATACATTGAAACATTGATGAGTTATTCATCAATTTATTATTATTATTATATTGAATGTAACATATTTCTGCAGGAAATAAATAAAGTTCAAGTCGTATCATTTTACAAAATCGGCAGAAAGTTTTCCAATTTAACAAAACAGGAAAGCATAAAAATTTACAATAAAACTTTGGTGAGTTATTGAAGAAATATATATTTTATTGCGCTGAAAAACCATCAATATAATTCTTATAGAATATAAACATATTTCTTATAGGAAAAGAAACATGGCCAGTTATGCAAAATGCATAATGGGATGCTTAGGTTGGAGTCAATTGTTCAGACTTCCCAGAGATGAAGCTGATGCCGATAGGTAATTTGGCTATTAACGAACTTAGTGATGCCTTAAACGATTTCCAAAAAGTAAAGTTCTTATATTTTATTAGCTTAATGTAGTTCTCTGAAGATTTGTAATTTATACCATATGAAAGATTATTACATTGAAATCGATAAACAAAGCGTCTTTAAATCATATTCAAATTTGCAAACAAAAAATTAAGGACAACAAAGACAAGGAGATGAAAATTTATGCAAATATATTCTCGAAATTCGCTGCTGGCGATAAAGAGGTATGAGTACAGTCCGTTCCGCTCGTCGAATTATATTAATATAATTTCAAATTTCGAAATACAACACTTTAACATATTTTCACTGTCTATTACTTTCGTAATGCTCAGTCAGAAACAAATGATGATTCCGATGTTTTAGCTAAATGCGGTGAATGGTCGGAAGAGGAAAAAATTAACAAGAAAAAAATTTACGTGGGCAGAATAGTATCTTCGGCGTGCACCGAAGCTTCCATACCATTCACCTGCAGATGTATCAGAGGACTACCGAAAGTTCATGTGAATATTATTAGTTAATTTGATTATATCAACTCAACAACCCTACTACTGAGTTAAGCACCGAAGCATCAATATCGTTCACATGCAATTATAAAACAGTCTCCACATACAAAACAAATCTTAAAAGCATGGCAGGTATATCTAAATATCATCCGATCTTGATCACTTTTTTTTCACTATTATGGAATATATAAGAGAAACTTAAATACGAAATTCCATCGAAATACAGCCATATACAAAAAAGTTTTCCTTACAAGAACTTTTCGACCGACCTTTGGAACTTTTATATGGCAGTATTTATCGGATCTTAATAATTCTTTTTTCTATCTTATGGAATTGATAAAAAAGTTTTAAATACAAAATTTCATCGAAGTATCTCAATAAACAAAAAAGTTTTCCATATAGTACATTTTTTTGTTGAAAATAGAAAACGACCTTTGATATTGCCAGTTTGTATGGCAGCTATATCTAAATATTATCCGAACTTTAAAATTTTTTTTTGGCTGTTTGATGGAAATACTAATAAGACCTTATATATAAAATTTCATGCAAAAATCTCCATAAACAAAAAAGTTTTCCATACAAGACTCGTTGTATTAAAAAAGAAAAAGAAGAGGAAGAACAGTCTTCATCCGATCTTGATGATTCTTTTTTCTATCTTATGGAATTGATAATAAAAGCTTAAATACGAAGTTTCATCGCAAGACATATTCGAGCAAAAAAGTTTTCCTTATAATGGTTTTTGCGACCGATTTTGACACTTTTTTATGGCAGCTATATCTAAATCTGATCCGATCCGGCCAAGTTTCTCGGGTGAACTGAACTGAAATAAAAGAAGACACCATGCCAAATTTCAACTTGATATCTCAAAAACTGCGGCACTATTTTGCATATCAACAGACAGATAGATACACAGATAGACAAATAGACAGACAGACAGACATGGCTACATCAATTTCTTTTTCGATGCTGATCAGGGGGTCTCCGATGCTTCCTTTAAGGCGTTACATATATCGTCACAAAGTGAATATACCATTTTCACCTTTGGTGAATGGTATAATTAAGTGAATTTAAAAAACTTTATTGAAATAAAAAAAAATATATATATATAGAGATAAACTTATATTATTTTTCACAACGTTTTTATTAACTCGGTTTCTTTTTGCGTCCGTTTATCAGTCCCCGTCAAATTTTGGAAACGATTTCTTCCAATAATTTCAGATACGCTATAATGCTGCTACTTTCAGAATAGCTTAGCATGTGATAACAATGCTATATTTTAATAATTTCCGCCATTTTTAAGCAGTATCATATTCAATTTCAACATGTTCTATTTTTTATGAAAAATGAGATCGATGCTGCGATCGAATTCTATTCAATTCAATTCAACAAAACATTTGAAAACGTAATGTTATGAAGAAGTTTAAAATCTGGTACAAAGGACTTCTGTCCGTATGATATTTGTGGCTTTATATACTCCGATACTCGGAAACATTGATTGCTGTACAACATTTTTCGGTTCGAAATGTTATAAACTTTGTTTGTAGAAGTGCAAATACGGAATTGTTGCTTTGGCACACTAAATCGATTAAGAGAAAATAGATCTCTTTATTATTTATTTAAATTACAAATACTTACTTGACGAGTTGGTGGATGACACAATGGATAACCACATAATTCTGTCCGACACATTTTATCAACAGGCAAGCATCCAAGTTTCATTGTAATGGATTCCATAGTCATACCACATATTTAAATATTCTGTAAAAGTTTATAACATTTTATTATTCCAATTAAATCATTTCAAATTATTTTAAACTTACTCTGATATAAATTATTTCAGTATTTATTTCTTTTTAATTCCAACTGCTTTATTTTCAATTTACGTAAACAGCTGATTTTTTTTTTGTTTCATTTTGTTTTCATTTGTATTCACCACTTTATACAAAAAATATGAGGTGAACTCACAGCTTCTATACGTGTGAGCAAACGCACATAAAAAATGGAAAAATTTTCGACTTTGCTCGATCAGCTGCTATGTTTCGCGTCTGTATAGTATGTGACGTCAACTAAGTTGCTTATAGCGTACGTGTGAAAGCAGCGCGAGTTACGTTTGGTAACAAATTTAGATATAAAAAATAACAACACGGTTAAACCTTTCGGTTCAAGTTCTACTTTATTTCTGAATCTTACTTATGTTGATAATATAAAAGAAACTTATTATTATTTATTAAAATGCAATTTAGCATTATTGATAAAGTGCAAGTAAGTAATATAATTGTTTTATATGCAACTTAGCATTATTGAACACAAACGATAAATGCAACTTAGTATTCTCCGAATTCTGTCTGGTCTTTTATTTGGGCTGGATGCTCGTGTCGCTGAATTCGCGGTTTGGTTTAGGTGGCGGTAGTTCGTTAACATACAACAGTTGTTGTTGTAGTTGTGTTAACGGGTACGTAACTCCTCTCTGAAGACGTTACAGTTTAACTCTGATCCTTGGTCGCAAACCACTTTCTTTGGTATGCCAAACAGACTGACGTATGTTTTAAAGGCTGCAAGCCTGGATACCATTTCTTGAAATCAGTGTGTATCCTGCTGCGAATTTGGAACATTTATCTATCACTGTTAATATCTGAATATTGTTAATGGTGTAAATATCTATATGGAGGATGTCGAGAGGTTTCAAAGGTATTTCTGTCTTAGAAAAGACAGGTTTCGCTGGATTTCTATCATACTTTTGTGTGTTACATATTTCACAATTATTTATAGTTTTGGTAATCTTTTGTTTCATAAAGGGAAAGTGATATTTTCGTTTTGTGGTTGGTTGTAATTGAAGTGATATTCACGGATTATTTTTTCTTGTTCTTCATCTTCAACAACATATATAAGAATTTCTTTACAACGTATTGTTTTAAATACCTTATTGTTTGCGAAGTAATTTGAATATATTTTTTGTATTTGTACTTTCCTAAATGTATCTTCGACAGCGGCAATAGCTACTTGCTTATTGGGAGGCATATAGTTTTTTAGGATTTCAATTATATCTTTATCTGTGAATTGTGGCTGCTTTATTGTGCGCCTCTGTCTGTTTCGAAAAAGGTTTTGAACTGTGGTTCCGGTTTCTTCTATAGTTTCTTCTAGTATGATTTGGATGTTAAACTCATTTAAAGGTCTTAATGAGATAAGAATTCCTTCATCGAAATTTTCAAATGCTGAGTGGATGGGCGATGATCAGTGACTATAGTGAATTTATGTCCATACAGGTATGGTCGAAAATATTTGGTTGGCCAAACAATAGCTAAAAGATCCTTTTCTATCGTTGAGTAATTTACTTCTGAGTCGTATAAAGTGCGGCTAGCGTAATATATAAGTTTATCACTTCCAATGTTACGTTGTGAAAGAATAGCACCAATCGCAAAATTGCTAGCGTCTGTAGTCAAAATGAATGAAGTCCGGATATTGTAAAATTGGGTCATTCATTAGCAATTCTTTGCATGTCTCAAATGCTTGCTCGTACGCTCTATTTTCCTGTTTCCAATTCCAATTGGTCATGGGTTTTACTATCTTAGCAAGAATTTCCTGTAGTACCCAAGCAAGCCTAGAAATGATTTGATTTGTTTTTGAGTTTTTGGGATTGGGAAATTTTTTATTGCGTGTATTTTGTCCGGGTTTGGTTTAATTCCTTCGGTAGATGCAATATGGCCGAGGAATTGTATCTCCTTTTTGAAAAATTCAGATTTATCTAATTGCACTTTGAAGTTTGAAGACTTAAGTTTTTCGAAGACTAATCTGAGATTTTGACTGTGTTCGTAGATGATTATGTCATCTAGGTATACTAAACAAACTTTGCCGATAAGTTCTTTTAAAACGTTATCCATCACACGTTGAAATGTTGATGGAGCGTCTTTTAGACCAAATGGTATCCGAATATATTCATAATGTCCTCCATCTACTGTAAAAGCGGTTTTTTGGATGTCTTTCGGATCCATTTCTATTTGATGGAATCCGCTAGCTAAATCTAAGGTTGAAAAGTACATACTTTTACCCATTTTATCTAATATTTCCGAAATATTTGGTAGTGTGTAACGATCTGTAATTGTTTTTTCATTAAGTTTTCTATAGTCTATAACCAGACGCCATTTGTATTTAACTTCGTCCTTATGGACATGTGGATATCGATAAGATTTCGTGTAAATGGTGATACTATCCGAGGTTGAAATTTTATGTTTTATTTTATTAGTGAATGTTAGTTTGTGGTTTTCCCTGTAAAATATCGTTTCAAATTGTTTACACAGTTTGAAAACGCTTTTGCCTCCTCCCTGTTTTAATGGTCGGTTCGGAGCAGGTCATTTAATAGTATTTCGTTGTTATTCCCTTGTGTTTCTATGTTTATATTATGTACTTCTATATACTCTGTTGGGTTATATTTTTCTAATTTAATTGGCTGTTCTAAGAAAAATTCTTGCTCTATGTCAGATTTGTTTATTACTTCCATCCAGCTAACCCAGTTCTCGGATTCATATAATCCTGCAGAGATTTCTAATTTATTTGGAAGTAATGTAAGTTCGTTATAGACAGTTCCATTCTGCAAATCTACCAGAACCCTAATGATCGATTTCGAAAATGGTTGAATTTTGTATTTTTCTGAAGAAAAGTTTTGTTTTATCAAGATTGCCATTGCTGTTTTTGGTGTAATTAATTTTTGCTGTTCTAAATCGATTATTACTTCTAGTTTTTTTCAGTGTGTCCACACCAAGTAAACCGTCAAAATAACCGTGGAACTTGAATACTAGGAATTCCATGCTTCCTGACTGTTTAAATTCCTTAAAAATTGGTAATGTGGCTTTTTTGTCTAGAGTGTATTTATTAAGAATTGTCTTTATTATAACAGGTTGACAACTATTTTGATCGCTTGTTGGCATAAATTCTGGGTTAATAAAAGATGAGGTAGCCCCCGTATCAATTAGGAGTCTCAATGATCTCCCGAAAGGTGAGGAAATCAAAATATAAGGTAAGCAAGATCCGTGTTTGTTAACATCTACGTATCCTGTTGGTTTCTCCAGGCTAGTTGGTGAAAATTTTCATTTTTTTCAATGTTAAACATTTCCCGTGGGTCGGATTCTTCCTGTTGAGGTGGATTGGTATGATCAACATTATTCAGTTCGCTATTCTGGAAAGGTCGTGTGAAGTTAGTCCAATTGCTGCGGAAATTAGAAAACCCAGTTCTGTTATCAGGTTTCTGTTTTGGTGGCATGATTTGTTGTCTAGGGGTAACATATTGGTTCAAGGGGTTCTGATTTGCTCTACCTATTCCTCGATTGGATTGTCTATACTGCGGATTATCGTCTGTCTATTTCCCTGGGAATAATTAATTTGATTATACGGTTTGTTATTTCGTTGATGAGGGTATCTATTGTTGTTATATTCATTTCCCGGCTGATATGTTGAACATTGGTACCTATTTTATTATTCAACATTAACTTATTAAAATTTTTTATAAATTCAAAAATATTTTTTGCAAATTGATACGAAAGCAATTTCCAATTTCAATCCGAAAAATTTTCATTTATTTTTCAATTCTATCGCTAACCAATAATGTAACTTTTCTTTAACAAAGAAGAACAAGTATAATTGTAACAATAATAATAAACAATATAAACATGTTCAATAAAAAAAAATAAAAAAATTTTTTTTTAAGAGTTCTCCAAAATCACTTTCCAACACATTTTGTTCCAACATTTTTCATGCCATAGGAAAGAAGTTATACGCATCCGAAAATTGAACTATTTCTCGAAATATGCAACTTTGAACACCCATATCTCCGAGAACTTTGCACTAAACTTCAAAATTTCAATAAATAATAATCAATGCACACACCAGGACTAACGATTGGGAAAGTTTCAGCCCGATCGGACAACTTCACTTTTTAAATTGGGTACACTTGAGAAATAATGCCCCATATATAAAAACCATATTTCCAAGTAAACGGATTGAATGCTTCAAATTAATTTCAAAAGTAAAACAAGCCGTTAAGCGTTCTTATTCGAAATATTTGCGATTAACCGAATAGATTTTTTCACCTTTAGTTAGTTGGATGTAATAAAATAAAAAAAAAAATAATAACAATGAAGGATAGTATTATAAACAAAAAAAAAAAAACTTGGATGAAAATCGAAACTAATGTTTATTGAAATGTTGCTTCACTGAGTTTGTATGCGTGTATCCTAAATTTCTAATAACGAAATATAAAAAAACTTTTTTGAATGTCACTGTGTAATGTATTTTCCACAAACTTTCGCTCTTTGTATAAATTCAACATATAATTGGTTCCTTATAAATCGGATTGGAAGCATCAGTAAATAAACTCTAGTAAATATTTAACTTAGAAAACATTTTATAAAAAATCCTTGGAAAAATATTACTGTTTTCGAAACGCTCACATTTGAAAAAAAAAATACTAACGTAAAACGCAACCATAAAAAACAATCAAGCATAACTTGATCTTGATCAATTGGAGTTAACTTGAGTTTTATGCGTTTTAATTAATATATTAATAATAATTATAAAATAACTTCGTAGACCTCTTGAAACTACGTGAAATATTGAAATAAAAAAAAAGGAAATTAACAATAAAAAAAATAAAATAAAAAATAAAAAATTTTCTTAAAAAACAATTTGCATTAGAATATTTATATGCAGTAATACTTTGTTCCTTGATACAAAGTGATAGGGTTGTGGGCAAGTCATGAGGTCGCATAGCCCTTATTATTGGGCCCAGTGGTTCCCTTAGACCAATCAAGAACGTGTTAAGGCTCATTTCTGTAAAAAGTTCCCTTTTTGACGAGAGAACCCTCTGCCTGTCTCACTAATCAGCATGTTATTGAGAAGAGCTGCTTGTATTTCCATTATTGCCTTATGAAACTCTTCTACGCTTTTGTTATATTGTTTGATATAATGCAAGTCCCTGATTAAGGAAGCCTCAGATCTTTTGTCAGAAAATGCACAGGTCAAGGTGGTTTTTATTTGGATCCAATCTAGTGGTGTGAGGTAGGAGTTAAAAAGGTCGTCTGCTGGCCCCTGTATTTTGTTTCTAATTGCTCGGAGAAACATCTGTCCACAAGGAGACTGTTCTGTCCCCTTAATTAGCATTAGAATTTCCTCAACATTTGTAATAAAATTGTATAATTGTCGAGGATTACCCTCAAACTTGGGAAGGTCCTTGATGATGTCAGGGATCTTCAAGGAATTGAGCATTTCATGAATACTAATTTGAGATTGTTGGGGTGGGAATGAGTGAGTCGGAACGTTTCCATTTTCCATTTGTTTCTAAATTTTCCGGTATTGATGGAAGGCTTTTTGATTTCTTGCTGGTGTTTAATTTTAATTTAGACAATGCTATTGTTTTAGTTTTTCTTTCAAACATCAAGGTATAAGTCAATTTGTATGTATAATATAGTATAACAAAATATGATATAATATAGTGTAGTATTTAATTTAGTGTAAATTAATTTACTCTTAGTTTTAATGCTTCGTTGTTGGCTCTTTTCAATGTTTTTTGTTTGTATTGAGCTTATTATTGTGAGTTATTCAATTTTTGTAGTTATATTTATCTCAATTTATCCAAGCATGTTCGAACAGCTCCGCCGGTAGTTTGTTGATTTGTAATATTTATTTTTGACTAATATCATGAATTTAGGGCCAGTGATCAGTGACAGTACTAAAAGAGTACGCTAGCTAGCAAACTAAACAAACTAGAAGGGAAGCTTAATGTCGGTCATATTAATGCTCAAAGCCTGAGGCATTCGGCGAGCTCATCAAAGCTTGATGAGTTAAAAAAATTTTAGAAAATAGTTTGATAAGCGTGCTCGGAGTGTCCGAATCGTGGCTAAAGCAGCATGTTAGTAGTAGTTTGGTTAAAATCGATGGTTATAAATTAATTAGAAATGATCGACTTGTTGGTAGAGGTGGAGGCACATGCTTATATGTGTCGAAAAAAGAAAAGGCTACCCTTGCTCACAGAATCTATAAGCCTTTATTGCTTGAAGGTATTTTGTGTGTGTGTTGATGTTTTTGGTCTATCAGTTCTAGTCGGAGTTGTCTATCTGCCGAGTGGAAATGTTGGCAGATTGAGTGAAGTGTTAGGTGATATCTGCTGTAGGTACTACAAGGTCATTATAATGGGTGATTTCAACGCCGATTTGCTTAACATTAATAAGGCTAATGCTGTTCGTGACCTATGTTTATCTTGCAATCTGAAGTATGTCCATAATTCCCTTCCTACACATTATGATGTTCATTCTGATTCAGTTTCTCTTCTGGACTTCTTCCTCTTCAGTCATAATTCAAACGATATTAATTCCGGATAGTTTCATTGCCCTGGAATTTCGCATCATTCGTTTATATTTGCCTCGGTTGACTATGATATCAACAGAGTTAATGACTTCACTGAATTTCGCGACTACAAAAATGTCAACCTTAATGAAATAATAGATAGAATATCCACGTTCGACCTCTCTGGTTTGTACGTCACAATTGACTGCAATGTGCAACTTCAAATCGTTAATGACTTGTTGCAATCAGCGTATTCGTTGGTACCTATTAAGCGAAAATATTTAAAAACTGCTCCTTTTGATTCATTTATGCGTCGGCCCAATGCCTTGTATGGTATTAGCATGCGTGATTTAGCTTTCAAATCTCGGATGATGCTGTGATCATGTTCCCCGCGTTGATGAAAATTACGAGATACTTGAAAACTATGAGGGGTTTATGTTCAAAAATATCACGTATGATGACTTATATAGATCGACTTTTTCAATTAAGACAAAGGCTGTTGGTTCGGATGGAATTTCCAATAAATTTATAAAAATGGTCTACGCATTAATTGAAAAAGTTTTGTTTCATCTTGTAAACACCATTATAACTACTTCGTGTTTTCCTGAAAGCTGGAAGATTTCGAGAGTCGTGTCAATTAAAAAAAATGTGAATGAATTGGGTCTGAGCAACCTAAGGCCAATCAGTATTCTTCCTTCCATGTCGAAAATAATTGAAAATGCGCTAAAAAATCAGATTACTGATTATCTGGAGTCAAGGCAGCTCATTACTCAATATCAATCTGGTTTTCGCTGTAATCATAGTACTGCTTCATTGCTTGTTGGGTTGTCTGCTTTAGTATCGCTTGACATATCTAAGGCATTCGATGTTCTCAATCACCGCATTCTACTGAAAAAATTAGTGCATCTGGGTTCTCTTCCAGTGCTTCGCGTCTAGTTGAATCTTATTTGATGAATCGTAAGCAATACGTATCCTGTGCCTGCTCTTTGTTTGAGATATTAGCCTGCTATAGTGGCGTCCCTCAGGGGTCATCACTTGGGCCACTGCTATTCATAATGTATATGAACAGCCTCGTTGAATTTCTCAATCTGAATTCAAATTCAGGGGTTTTTCTATTTGCAGATGATGTGAATCTGTTATTTTCGTCCAGGTTTGAATTTGCGGATGCACGTCAAGCTGAAATTGATTATACGGTTAGTAGTTTCTCGCTGTGGATGTCTACTAATAAACTTGCACTCAATCCAAACAAGTCTGTTGCGATGTTTATTAAGAATATGCGGGGTCGTCAATCACCGGTTAAGATTGTATTGGAAGGGCAATTTATTAGGTTTGTTGATCGAGTCAAGTGTTTAGGAGTTGTTATGGACAGTGATCTTTCATTTGCTCCTCATATCTGGCATTTTACCTCTCTGATTAGTTTTCAGCTCAAAAAGTTGTATAGTGTTAATATATACCTTCCTTTTGTGGTACGAGTGAGGTTAGCTCATGCTCTCTTGATGTCTCACATTAGATACTGTTTGGTTGTATACTGCTGTACTAGTGGGGGCAATATTCGGTTGCTAAACCTTGCATTTAACAGAACTGTTAGATTCGTTTATTCCTTATCTTTTCGATCTCATGTTAGCGGGTTAGGTTATAATTTTTTAGGGTGTTCCTTTAAAAACTACATAAACCTGCGATTTTTAATGTTTTTCTATGCACTTGTTCGAAATGGTGGACCAACTTATATTCTTGACAAA
This sequence comes from Diastata ussurica, assembly GCA_035078745.1. Classification (NCBI taxonomy): domain Eukaryota; kingdom Metazoa; phylum Arthropoda; class Insecta; order Diptera; family Diastatidae; genus Diastata; species Diastata ussurica. The sequence continues at coordinate 12,929 of JAWNPW010000789.1, forward strand.
TTCCACTACCTGAGATCTGCTAGAAATCCGCAGATAATGATTCCCAGAATATATAAAGGAGTTTTTGAGCGATCGTTTAGTGTTATTGTGGCAAGGCTGTGAAATTCACTGACTGTCGAGATGCGTCAGTTTTCTAGATCTTTGAATTGTATTCGTCACCGTTGTCTTGCCCATCTTGACTCTTGAGACTGATACCGATTTAATCTGTTGTACTGTCATTGGCAGAAAGGTCCTATAACATTATTGGTTGTTTTTCGGTTCACCGATTATTGATATTGCTTTGAGTGGAGCTATCGAGTTTCTTGGATAATTTTTGCATTAATTTAGGTTAATATAGTTAGTATTAGTTTTATATCTTAGGGAGTTATTATTAGGACTGTATCATTGTGTATATATATTACGACATTTTATTGGCCTTCTTGGCTTTTTCGTAATAATGGGTGAATAAATAAATAAATAATATTAGTATATAATATAAGTATATAATTTAATATAAAATCATGTAAATTATATAAAATTTATATTATTTTTTTCACTTTTTTTTTTTTATAGGCTTCTTTTTGAATTTACTTGTATTTATGTTTCCAATATAGTTTATTATTATGGTACATATATATAGATTTAAAATTTTCTTTTTTGTTGTATGTTGTTTCTTAATATAATAACACTGTACCGTAAAATCAAATTTTTTTCAAAATATCAAGGTTCTGCCAACGGATTCTGGTAGAGAGAGCCAAAAAAAAATATACGTGTATCTGGGTTCAAAGTTTCCCCCATTTTGCTCATTCTTATTGTGATTTGACGTAGAAGAGCACACGTCCTATACATTTTAGGTATAGAATGTGTTCAGCATCTTTATGTAAATAACTACGGGCAACATTTTTGTGGAACATTTGAACCGTCTAGCTCCTATTTTCATGGGTCATTTTG
>JAWNPW010000793.1:0-13828 GCA_035078745.1 Diastata ussurica
GGCAGGTGAATGTTGATTTCTTTATTGAAATCAGTGTGTTGTGGTCATCGCGGACCCAAATAAATCATAAATCATATGTGTTGATATAATTAACTTCGAGAAATTTATTCTGTCACTTCAATAGTTGTGTACAAAAAATGTTTTTGTTTTATTTAATGCGCTCGCCTTGGCAGTCAAATTCGAATGAATAAAAAAGAAGCAAAAATATAATGCAATTGAGAGAACATCGATCAAAAGAGAGTGCGAGAGGTAAAGATTTCAAGGTTACCATCGCATACAATACAATAGTTAATTTTCAAGCAAACGAATTCTAACAGTTTCAGTGATGTAACTTTCAACAAACTAAACAAATATTGTAACTAAGTAATACTTATACAACAGTTGTTTTTCAACTAATATGAGTTTATTTTCAAAACGACTTTTGAGGCTATACTAAAATTGTCATTTCATAACGAATATCGCTCTTTTATATCACCCGCTTTTCCCATAATTTTGTAGGGCAGGTTATATAATTTGCAGGTGATATAATTTGAATTGTTTCTGCACTGAGAAGGGAAAGAGAAACATGACTGCGGTCTAAGTGCAACCGTATTATCTCGTTGCAAATCTGCTAAATTTCCGCGGATGGTCTTCTTATACCCGAAATAAATTAGCTTGGACGCTCCGTATTTTTCTTTTGCGCTGGCTTTGTTATCGACCGATATGTTTTTGCTTTAGGACAGACTATTTGTTCATATGCTTTCTTTACGTCTCATCAAAGTGATGTATAAACTTGTACACGATTGCTTGGTAAAGTGCTGGATCTGAGCAACAATTTTGTTTCTTTATTGTGTCTCGCTGTTTTGTTTTTTTTTTTTTTCATTTTACAATTTTATGTCCAATTAAATTACACTGGTCGACACCAAAATATACCATCGTTCATTTGCATTTTTCAGATTAATATGGATGTGCTGAACTCGAAAATATTTTTCTTTTTTTTTTTAATCTGAGCCATTCACTAGGTATGTGTTTCACTTAAATAATTACACAGAAAATTTGGCATGACTGGTCAAAATAAATTAGATATCGTTGAAAAGGTTACGAAATTACGAATGGTGTAAAACTTAATATAATCCATGTCGAGATGAACAAGTTACGGCTGCTCAAAGTTCGAAATTCATGCAACTTTTTACGATTTTTGAAAATTTTGTTGAGTTCAGAACATTTTTTCATCTAGAAATTATTTCAATATCCCAATTTTTATTTTTTTGATGAATACCCTATTTCATTACAATTATTGTGAGAATAAGCATGTTAAGATCGGGAGAAAACTGGAAATGCTATTTGAAAAAGAAGGAAGCGCTAGCATTTTTAAGTTTGTATAGTTTACATGGGGGAAACACAAAGTATTCTTGTTTTCCTTGTTTAAGGAATGAAACCGATCTCAAAAATATCTATAGTCTACGTGTCTGGCGAAATAAATATACGCTTGGTAAATACATAAAAAAAAATACAATCGTCGCGCATGATATGATAATTCTACCCCCGTTACACATTAACCCTGGTTTATGTACAAATTTTATGAAAAACTTACCAAAGAACAACCTTGCGATGGACAATTTGAGTTAAATTAAATTAAACCTGGTGTTTTTAATGCACCCGAAATTGGGACATTCTATAAGGACAAGAGATTTAATGGATGTTTAGCGAAATTCACCTAAAAGCATGAGACCCATTATCCTATTTTATGGACGAATTTAGCTTTTTTATATTGAATCCACCAAGCAGATGTTCATTTCGCTCAGCCCAAAAAGGTTGACTATAGTGGATCGGTTCCATTCCTTAAACATGGTAAACAAGGATATTTTGTGTTTCCCCCATGTAAACTAGATAAAATAGCAATTATTTTCAAATCAATACAAACTTAAAAATGCTAGCGCTTCCTTCTTTTTCAAATAGCATTTCCAGTTTTGAGCCGTTCTTTACATGCTTAGGCTCAAAATAATTGTAAAGAAATAGGGTATTCGTCAAAAAAAAAAATAAAAAATGGGACGTTGAAATTATTTCTTGGTGAAAAAATGTTCTGAAATCAAAATATTTTCAAAAATTATAAAAAGTTGCATAAATTTCGAACTTGAAGCAGACATAACTCTTAATTACCTTTTCAACGAATTCTAATTTATTTTGACCGGTCATGTTATTTTGACCAGTCATGCACCACCGGGAGGGTGATCGTTTAAGTGAAACTATAGGTCGAAAAACACATTTTTACCATTATCTAGTGAATGGCTCAAATTAAAACCAAAAAGAAAAATATTTTCGAGTTCAGCGCATCCATATTAGTCTAAAAAAATGCAAATGAACGGTGCTATATTTATAAGGCTCAAAAATGTCGACCAGTGTTATCAAAAATTAAAAATCGCAATTTATTGAGTTTTTTTTCAAAAGGTGAAAACGGTATATTGACTTCGTAACGATTTATGTAACGCCTTAAAGGAAGCATTGGAGACCCCATAAAATATATATTTTCTTGATCAGCATCGACAAAAAAAATTGATCTAGCCATGTGTGTCTGTCTATCTTTCGCTCTGACTGTCAGTTGGTATGCAAACTAGTGCCACAGCTTTTGAGACATCGAACATAAATTTTGCATGGTATCTTTTATGTCTACGCAGTTCATCCGAGAAACTTGGCCGGATCGGATAAGATTTAGGTAAAGCTGCAATACAATGAAGTGCTAAAATCGGTGGCAAAAACCATTATTAATTTCAAATTTTCTTGGATGGATGTATTTCGATGAAATTTCGTGCTGAAGCTTCTATTATCAATTCCATAATATTGCAAACAAAATGATCAAGATCGGATGACATTTTGATATACCTTCCACACAAAGTCCTTTTTTTTTATTTGCTGTCAAGATTTATTTTGTATCTACAGATTGTTCTATAACTGCATGTGACTGATATTTTAAATTACGATTAGGAAAAGTAGTAGGAGCATCGGGATAAGGATGTGTAGGAGCGGGAGAATTAAAGAGTACGACTATGATGACTATGATAAGAATTGGGAGAATGAATGGTGTAGGATGATTAGAATGACGAAATTCAAGTATATTGATCGTTTGTAAGGACACTGCATTCGTTCGAGGAACACTAAATCCTTTGAAAAATTTTCATCTTTTGTTTTGAAGAATTTAAACTTTTTTTGAAAAATTTCGAACTTTTAGAAAATCTTCAAGTTTTAATTGAAAAATTCACTTCTAATTTACATCCATAAGACTGATATAGCTGCAGGTGAATGGATTAGAGGCTTGCGTGCACACGGAAGATACTATTCTGCTACATTACTGTTTTTTACATAAATTAAAAGTTTGATTTCCAAGCTTAAAAAATACGGTAACCCTGTGATTCGAATGGCGCGAATTATGTCAGACCAATTTTACTAATCTAAAATTAATTGTTTCAGTTGTTCTTTGCTTATAGAATATATTGCACCAAATTAATTTGAATAAAACAAAAATAAAAAATAGATTGAAAATTTCAACTCTCAGTGATATTTTAAGAACCATAGATGTGCTAAAAGAAATTTCAGATAGTACGATGAAAATAATCAATAGAATTTCATTACACTTAAAAATTTGATTGAAAATGTGGTCCATTTTATAAATACTGTTTTTTCAGCTATGATTTATTTCAATTTGTTATTTATATCAAATAAAATTTAAAAAAACCCTGATATAGGTTAAAGCATGATACAGTAATACAAATTTCACTTAAAATGAGCAGCCAAATGGAAGGGTGTCAATAATTTTTGTTTTTATGCGTTGCACACTTCTGCTCAAAGTTATATATTCATTAACCTGTTGAATGCTAGAAATATAATATGTAAATATTTTCCCCAAAGATTGATAGAATACAAGGTTACGACAAGAAGTGTGCAATAATTTCCTCTTTCTGCGCACTACGTCACAGGCACTAGAAAATTGAGAGAGAGAGAAAATCTCATATACAATATACATTAGTAGAAAATGTTGAAAATATCGATATATAAATGTTTAATAAGGGATAATAATATAAATATTAATATAAGAAGATGTATCTAATAATTTAGCTTCAAACAGAATGGCTGTAATTGAATTTTTCATTCATGATTATCGATTCAAAACTAGCAGTCTCTCTTTTGCTCGGATTTGAATAGATTTCAACAAGTGGTATAGACTGTTTTATTATTTCTTTGGAATTATAATAATGTCTTTATTGAGTCCATAGCATATACACCTTACAGACTAGAACAAATCAATGATTGACGATAATAAATAAAAATAAATTAAACACTAAAAACAATGCATTAAATTACAACTTTTTTAGAATTTACAATTTTCTTAACTATAGAATATACAATTCATTTAAAATTTGTTTAAAACAATCTTTGGACACAGAAAAATCAACAATATTAACTCAGAGATATCATTAAAAAGTGATAAAGCTCTAGAAATTGGTTCTCTTCGCGCATAATTAGTTTTATGAAACTTAATATAAAATAGTTTAAAATGTCGCAACTGTCGAGTGGGCACATTAAGGTTCAGAAGTTGCAATAAAGGTGGACAATCAATTTTACCCGATATAATATCATAAATGAAAACTAGAGAGAGTGTATTCCTTCTAGTGTCCAATGACTTCAAACCCAAAAGTAAACATCCCGCATTATATGAGGGTATATCTTCAACAAATAGCAAACGAAGCGCATATTTTGAGAAAATCCTCTGAATTCGCTCCAATCTAACGGAATGGGTTGCATAAAACGGATTCCAAATAAAAGATGCATACTCCAAGCGTGACCTTACAAAGGAGTTATATAGGGCTTTAAGTGTATGTGGGTCACAAAATTCAGTACTATTTCTACGAATGAACGCCAGCAAGGAGTAAGCTTTAGGTATAATAAAATTCAAATGCTGAGTAAACGAGAATTTTGAGTAAAAAAATACACCAAGATCACATATAACATTGACAAATTGTAACTTTGAAAAATCAAGATAATACGTAGTAGACAACAAGCTCTTAGTTTTAAAATATGATGCATGAATCATTTATTAATATTCAATGGTAAGCAGTTTAACTTACTCCAACTAAACACATTACTGAGGTCACTTTGCAATGTGATAGCATCATTCAGATCTTCTATTCGCATAAATAATTTAAGGTCATCAGCATATAATAAAAATTTAGACCAGTTGAAGCAATTTTAATAAAATACAAAACAAAGGACCCAAGATTCTACCTTGCGGAACTCCGGAACAGGCAACAAAGAGGTAGCATTATCAACTTAACAAAACACGGTCTAGCAGAGAGATAGGATTTAATCCACATCAGGAAATTAGAATGAAAACCCATTTTCTTAAATTTCGCAACTATGCCCTATGACACACATTATCAAAAGCTTTCGAAAAATCAGTGTAAATCACATCTACTTGATGACCAGACTCAAAGGATGTGATACAATAATTAGAAAATAAAGACAAATTCGTAACAGTTGACCTCCCCTCAATAAATCCATGCTGTTCCGGACAAATATGCTCTTTAAGTAGAAAAAATAACTTGTCCCTAATGATACTTTCAAACAGCTTAGACACCGTTGACAACTTAGAAACTGGACGGTAATTTGATATATCATTTTTCGCACCACTCTTAAAGATAGGAGCAATGAATGCTACTTTCCAGCAATCGGTGAAATAACCAGCCGACAAAGATTAAAAATCAAACAGATCAAACTACTGATCCAACATCCATAAATGTAAGTACATTATTCAAAATAGAGGATTCATGCCAAGGAATATCAGTGACATAATTCAAATTAACAGATTCGTTAATATAAAAGGATTTTCTACCATTGAGAAACATGGATGTTGGAATATTCGAGCCCATTCTTTTAGACTGGATAAAACTCCAAAAAGATTTGGGATTCGATCTTATATTAAGTTCAAATCTCAAAATATATTGTTTATAAAGAAACTTATTAAGAAAATTAAACTCTCTCATATAATGCTGGAAATTTAGTTGATGTTCAAGCTCATGAGTTGATATAAATAATTTATGATATTTATTGCACTTATTCTTTAATTTTTTTAGACTATAAGTATACCAAGGTAGTTTATAAGCCCTTTGAGATACACGTGAAATATAAGAGTTACATATATTCTTCACACGCAATTTAAATATTCCAAGTTGCGACATTTTTTCCAACAAATAACTCATTCCAATTAATATTTCTAAATTTACAATTCAAAATATCAAAATTACATAAATTGAAATTAAAATAATTTTTTTCAGGAATGTATATATATTCATAAAAATCAATTTCTAGTACTAAAGGATTATGATGCATGTCCGGGCAAGAAATCGGACAAAGGCAAACTGATAGACCATATTTTATATTATTTGACACGAAAATTAGATCTAAGATTCTATCCAATTTATTAACAAACGAATTAATCTGCTTTAAGTCAATGCTGAGAAGGCTATCAATAAAATTTATTTCATGCTGGCAGTTAACGTTAGTTGGCAATAATTCAGAGGCAAGACTCAGCCAAACCACTTTACTTAAATTGAAATCTCCCAAAACGCAAAGGTGGCTGTTTTTGTCCACTGAAGCATGCAGTGATAAAATATTATTAATATGCATTTGATAAACTTCATCAGAACTAATTGGTGGGATATAAGATGCACACAAGACAAGAGAGCCATTAGAACCAGGAATAGTAACACATAGTTGATGAATCGAAGAATCCGTAACACTCAATGGGCAAATAGTTGACCCTAGAGTACATTTAACTGCAATAAGAATGCTACCACCGCGTTGGCAACCCGTTTTAGCAGCATCCCGATCTTTGCGATAGACTCGGTGGATATTTTGATCAAAAAATTCAGCATCATAAAATTCAATAAAAACAATAATATCATAATCGCCATGAGAAGTAAATTGAAAAATAACTTTGGCTGTAGTTCTGACTCCATCCATATTTTGGAAATAAACTTTCAGACTACTTCACTGTGACTTACTAAAAACAGAATGCATCATAGCTATACTCGCTGTTGCCTCGAATCCGCTTTTAGAAAATTTTCAAAGGAGCGAACTTTAACATTCTGCTGCCGTAGAGACGGATTTTAAATATTATTAAAAAACTGCTCCGCAACACCCAATTTGAAATTAACGCTCTTTAACTTATCCACATCAGCATCTCTCTTTGTCAATCGACAGCAGGCAAGATCACTCTTATTTATATTTGAATGCTCAAGCGACGATGTTCTCTGCTGATACAGATGGATTAAACGATGACAAATGAACCTACTTCTTTTTGACAATAATATCTAAGTTGTGGCTCCGGTTGTTTCCAACAACAACCGCCGCAGCAGTCCGTTGCTTTTGATTACGTTTTCGCCTTTCGTTCGTTACAGGTCGACAAATATTCTTATCAACATTATTCATATTAAGTGGGTTCACATTCAGTTCTTGCGGTATATCAACAACATCAGCAGGAACAACAACATCAGCATTAAACAACGCAGAAGCAGAGTTCAGCTCTTTTGATTTATTACTATTCTTTCGTACACGTAACACGACTAACGTCGGAGATATTCTCAACGACTCTCTTGAGAAGTGGGAGTAACGGCAGATGACAAACCGACAGCGGACTACATATTTATTGAGAGAGAGCGCGATATTGGCAGGTGAAGCAGGCACAACAATAGCAGCAGCAGCAACAGAATAAAATTGACGACCTTCAGTGGCCAATGACCCTTTGCATAACAATTCTGCATGAATTTGCGAAATATTGCGCTCGTTCTGTTTTTCAACATCCAGTTGTTTACACAGTTCAGCTTCGAATAAGCTTTTTACATCCACTACTTTTTCAAATAGTGCATTGTATGTACCTTCAAACACACTGATTAGCCTGTCAGTACTAGACCAATGCGACTTCAAGACAGCATCCAGGGCTTTAGCAAATTTTTGATCCATATCAACATAATCATTGCAGAAGTACCCAAAATTACAATTTAATTTTAGCAATTTGACATCCCATTCCGCAACCAGTCCCTCACAGCATCCACGATGAAAAAATCTCTTACAGAGACCGCTACATGGCACAAGTTGGCCATCAGTTTTCAAAAAACTTTTGTTGCATTTACCGCAAAACTCATCCATAATGCAACGACATTATACGATTCGACATTCAAAAACGACAATAGTCAGCAAATATAAACAGTGAGTAAAAAGAGAATTAACAAACGCGTAAACAAAAGAATACAAATGAGAAACAGTCAATTCAACACAACTGATCACGATGGGAGTTTTCAATTGATGTTTTCACTTACAATCCCATTAAATAACTAAACTCATTGCAACAAGTCACAAAACATACGTACTTATGTACATATTATCGCAACCTCACTTCAAAATAGGCATAGCATCTCGAAAATTGTGAATTTAGAGTAAAGTACAATCTTTTTTTTTTTGTTAGGAAAGAGTTTTTTTGATTTTTTTGAATAATGAAACATTTTGAGGAGGTGCGATTAGAGCTGTGCGTAACCGATTACGATTACATAAAGATTAAGATTACATTTACCGTAATCCACAAAAAAAAAACAATTTTTTGATTACAAATACATTAATTAAGTAATCATAATCCTTCAATTGTACGATTACGATTATTTCAATCATAATCTTAAAAGGTGTGATTACGATTGAAGTAATCGTATTCCTTCTTTGTACGATTACGATTATTTCAATCTCAATAGTAATCGTAATTTAACACTACGTTTTTTTTTCTACTATTTTTTTTTATACTACTGAATAATTTATTCAAAATTTAGCTAACAAATGTAATATGAATTGATTGTTCCATACGAACTTTCTGCTTGTCCTTAGTTCATACATGTTGTTGAATTTCTAATAATCGAAACCCTTTATGTAAAATAAAACACATAAAGCAGATGATAATTCAATTTGTTGAATACAAACGAAAATTGTAAACTCAGTGGGCAGAAAATATTTTTCGTTTAAATTTTCTAAGTTTATGGAGCATACACGAATATTCAAAAATCGAGATGAAAAGTAACGACCATCAGTGACTGTGAACAAATGGTTCTCCAATGTTCGGAGCACTCCTCAGTTCGTAGAGGACACTCCTCAGTACTGCGTTCAATATCAGTAACCAGCGTATATCACATTGTTAGTACGGGTATGCCGTCAGAGCTCGTGCAATGAATGTAGTTCCTTGCTGTGATTGTATTTATATGAATAAATGATGAAAACCATGGTCTAAAAAACTCTGATATCATCTTTCAGTTTGAAATTAAAATTCAAAGCTAAATTTCATTTCATCGAATGAGGAAGATAATCAAGAACTCCGAATTCGATCCATAATATAGTATTTTTTGATATTTGATTTTTCGAAACTTTAAATTCGACTACAAATAGTGGTAGAATTTAATCATAGTTGTAATCGTAATTGTAATCTTACTTGTTAAGATTACGATTAAAATAATCTTAATTGTGAAAGATTACTTTAATCGTACTTTTCACGATTACAATTAAAATAATCGTATTCATAAAAATCTACGATTATGAATAATTTAATTGCAATCGTAATATTTATAATTTCGATTTAAGTACTCATAATCATAAAAATTAAGGATTATGATTACATGTAATCAATTAAGATTCAATTGAAGCTCTGATCTAAGATTCAATTGAAGCTGCAAAGATATTTTAAAGCCCAGAACGCCTTTTTCAACACATGCTAAAATTTCCATTTATAAAAATCTACGATTATGAATAATTTAATTGCAGTCGTAATATTTATAATTTCGAATTAAGTACTCATAATCATAAATATTAAGGATTATGATTACATGTAATCAATTAAGATTCAATTGAAGCTCTGATCTAAGATTCAATTGATGCTGCAAAGATATTTTAAAGCCCAGAACGCCTTTTTCAACACATGCTAAAATTTCCATTTATATTCACTAGTGAAAAATTTAGTTAAAGAAATCAAATTTCCTTTTATTGAAAAAAAAAAACAAAACGAATATAATAAAAATAGAAGTATTCAGTTCCAATTCAAAATCATTGCTTGCTTAGAGTAAATTTTAACGAACAATGCGATCGTTTTATAAAGATTTTAATACTTAATAATTAAGAAAAATTTTTTTCAGTTGTTCCAATATTTGTTGTCGACAGATAACAAAAATACACATTGCCACTATTATTTGGCGCAGCCAGGTTGACGGTGGAGGCTAAACGTTCTGAGGAAAGAGAAGTTGCAGGAGCCGAAAGGTATTTAATTACGATTTGCGAAATAATCGGGGGGTTGCATTATTTCTTCTTTTTTTTGCTCTTCGCGAATATTATTGCCAATGTCTCTCATTGCATTAGCCACAGCAGCCGAACTCATTTTGTACGTTTGTCTGTAGGGATTGTCTAAATGACTCAATGCTAGTAGTGAAAACTTCGATAATTTTAGTTTTACTTCGCAAAATGTGACACAATTGTACGGCTAGACTTGACGTGACATATTTCCTCCGATTTCTTCGGTTACTTGTTTAAAGTTTCCGAGAAGGGATATCACATCTTTAATGATATTAATTTGGGAACCTGTTGGAATGTTAGAAGTTTCCCTATTCATTCGAGCCGTCGAAGATATAATTTTTGCCACCAAATCTGCAGGCTCCAAGAATCTACTCAACATGTCAAACTCGGAGTTCCAGCGTGTGGCAATTGATTATATTAATATCAACGTTTTACCTTCTTTCTTGTTTAAAATAGCCTGCTCCTTACGCAGTTGATCCATACGGGTTACAGACTTTTTGTAAAATGTGACAATTTGGTTCCAAGAACTTCTTTGCATTTGGCAAAAGTTTTTTTATAACAATGTTAAGTAGGCGAATCATGCAAGGAAGTCCCAAAAAATATTTTGGCAGCGGCACCATCAGTGGTCATAGTATAAACTTTATTCTTGTTTACATCGACGTCCGTCAAGACTTTACCAGAGGTGTCACAAATGTAATGAGCAGTATGCGACTCCAATTGAAAAAAACAATTAAGTCGATATAGTAACCACAAGGCTTTCTATACTTGGAAACTTAAAAGCTTACCTCATCTAATACTTGAACTGATAGGTATACTTTTTCTAAATTATGGAATTCATTAACGAAGTGTGCAGTTACAAGAAGAAAGTTTCTAGTAGAATTACACGAGTCACACTATCGGAGGTAAGCGATATACTCCCTATTGCTTTTAGCTTATCCATCAATATAACTTTAATGGACCTGTAGAGTTTTATTTTTAAGTCTAAATTACTCACTGTCAATCGACTAGGAATTTTGTAGCTTGCCGTAAAAGTGTGCAGAAGATCTGTTAATTCTTCTTTCTCAACGTTGATAAATGGCATATTATCCTTGCAAATTATGTAAATTATTGCATGTGTCGATATACTTCCGCCTTCTGGACGGAATGTAATGTTGTGATTGTGAAAATTTTAAGGGCAAGTCAGCTTGTATAATTGTTTAATTAAAGCTAAGAGACAATACCTTAAAATCCAGCAATTTTTTAAAAAACTTCAAGCAAAGTAGGCTGCTTATCTTGCAATTCGGCAACTTCAGTGTTTTTTTTTTCAATCTAAAACGACAAAGTTAAAAAATTGTTCTCTAATTTCGTATACATTCAATTGGTTACCGTTTCATTTGAAAAATATCCATGGAGAAATAACAAAGTTATAGAAAATTTAGTGAAAGTGCCAAAATTGTTTACTACATATCAAATATGACATTCAATGAACATATTAAAAATGATTTTGATTTCTTTTTTGTCTTTTGAAGTTATTGGAATTCGGTTCTCTTATCAAAAACCAAATATAATCACTCATCATATTTTCATTCCAGAATCCTTGATATCGTAGCTCCATTGATTTCATTTGTTGGTGAAAACGTTCGTCATGTTCGTCACTGACATCGCCAAGGTTTTGGGGGAATACATCCAGGTGGGAATGCAAGAAGTAAATCTTCAATGACATGTTTGCGCCTTTTGTGAGAATAGAGGAGATGGCAGGCATGTATTAGAAAAAATATTTAAACTTAATGAAATTAGAGCTTAGCAATTTTTGCATAATTGGAGATCAGATCGCGAACAGTTTTCTTGTATTCCCGGTATCTTTTATTTCCTAAAAAATCTGAAACAATCAGCCGAAACACGAATTCCAGGCTCCATTCTCATCGGGTGACAATATTGTCTCGAATTGTTCATTATGTAGTAATTTTCTGATTTGCGGGCCATCGAACACGCCTTTCTTGATCTTTCCCAATGTAAGGTTTGGAAAAATCATTTGCAAATAAGCCATAGCTTGGCCTCCTTTGTCCAGTTCTTTGATAAAGTTTTTCTCGAGTCCGAGTTTGATGTGCAAAGAGGGCAAAATTATATTTTCCATTTTGACGAGGGGCAGATATTTGACATTGTGTTTGCCCACTGCTATGTTCTCTTTTTCTGGCCAGTTCATTTTAGCCATTGTTTCATATGATTCTTTCCTAGTTGCAGCATGTGCGATGGCTATCGATGGCTTTTGGTTTCCATTGTGCAATAAAACTGCTTTCAAGCTATCTTTGCTACTGTCGATAAATAACCTCCAATCTTTCGCGTTATAAATTTTGATCTAACTCATTGAACAAGCCGAAGATGTCGTGGCAAAAGCATATGTTTTCTTCAACGACATAATATTTCGCATAAGGCTTATTTCGTTCTCGCTACTAAGTTACATTGACATCTTCAGCCATGAAGTGGCGCTCTTTTAAGCGAGATACAAGTAATTGCGCTTTTTCTTTGGTCAGTTCTAGATCTCTTACCAAATCGTTCAATTCTGCCTGCGTCAGATGTTTTAGATTCACTTCACTTTCGAACTCTCCGTCAGAACAGCTTTCTTAGGGTGCGGTTGCTTCTTTTTCGGATAAAAAGGCTAAATCATGTCTCTGTCCTAGTTTTTTTATGCTGGTTCGGAAATTCATCTGAGTGGAAAATTGTGCAATTCATTGGTGAACAACATAAAATGCATTCGCGTTGTATGTTATCAAAAATAAAATTCAATACTTTAATATTTTCGACAACATTTGAATTTGTTGCCATAAATCTCATACAATTTTCATAACAAACGAACAGCTGGGGTCTTCGATGACGTAGATGCGCAGAACGTAACTATTTTGACAAAATAAAGCCGTCATCTGTGTTCATTGCTTCTTGGGGTAAACCATATACTATACAGACGCGAAAGTCCGAAAACATATGATTGAGCCACGCATATAGTCTCCAAAAATGTTGCGTTGGTATTAGTGTTTCGTGTTGGGCGGATTTTCGGGACACTTTTTTTGGCCTGGTGTGCATTTATTGACGATAAGCAATGGAAATATTTCATATATTTAATAGAAAATTGTAACGCTAATTCGATCGCTAACTGTCAACCGGTGCGGTCGCTTTTCACCTCGCTCTTAATAATGTTTGCAATTTACGCTTTTTATTTTGAATCGTTGATTTTTGTTTGGTGTATTCCGAATAATAATAATTTTTGTGATTACTTTTGTGCATTTTCAACTCAATCTTGCGTGCGATTATTTATAAATTCTCGTGTGTTTAAAATTGGGAAAAGGCATTATCTTGGTTGTATACATTTTTATTATTTTTCTTTGCTTTCTTTATTTTTGTTGTTGGCGTGAGACATTATATTAATACTATTTTACAATAACAACTAGTACTACGTAGTTTGACGTTTAAGTTTTTATCTTCTATTTCTCGTTGATCTAGAACTCGC
>JAWNPW010000796.1:0-13804 GCA_035078745.1 Diastata ussurica
TCTCGGGTGAACTGAACTGACATAAAAGAAGACTCCGTGCCAAATTTCAGCTCGATATCTCAAAAACTGTGGCACTAGTTTGCATACCGACGGATAGACAGACAGACATGGCTAGATCAATTTCTTTTTCGATGCTGATCAAGAATATATATACTTTATCGGGTCTCCGATGCCTCCTGTAATGCGTTACATGAATCGTCACAAAGTGAATATACTATTTTCACTTTTTGTGAATGGTATAAAAAACATTATTTCAATCCACCCCAATGATCATACTTCAGAATTTCAGCTATTTGTTTCAAAGTAAAATTTTTTTCTTCAATGGAATATATTTGAATGACATATTCAAACCAATTCTAAATAATGATTACAAGGCAAGTTTTTCCCTTTTCCATTTTCTCTCATTCTTTCCTCCAATTCTAAACAAACGTTGAAACTAGGAGATTTTTTCTCGCGAAAAAAATAGGCATTACGAATGCAAATAAGAGGGAGAAATTAATGAGATTCGTTGAAAATTTTACACTAAAAATTTGCAAGAGAGCTTCGTGAAAAAAAAGAAGGTTTTAATTCTCTTTTATTGAAAATAGTAATGTGCCCGCGCTTTCTGTATGCGATAATTTTTAATGTTAATATTGATTGGGTATGTCATTGAGTAATGTTTTTTACCGTAGTTATATATTTTTTCTTTTCAAATTTTATCTTAAAATGTATACTATACTTTGGATAGTTAGATAACGTTAAAGGTTTATTATTTTTTGAAAGAGTATTTAACAATTTCAACAAATAAAAATAAAAATATTTCTTAAGGTTAATGTGTTCGTATATTGATTTATATTTCAAGTAATACCATATGTTGTATGCAGGTTATACAATATTTAAAAGAAAATTATTAAAAAAAAAAAAAAAAAACAAATCGAGCTACGTTTGGATGGAATGCAACAACAGCCAACAAATGTACTGCCTCAATATGGTTTTCGGTTAGTTAGGCGGCAAACTACGTATTAATTGGAATGCAACAATCTGTGGGAGGTATAAACATTCGGTGGAAAAGGTTCCACTGTAAAGAAGCAATAATTTCACTTGCGCTAGAATAGGCGTTTGCTGGAAGACAATGTTAAAGATATTGTCCTTATGAGTCACCTGTGAAAAAACGTTCACAGACCGAGCAATTGACCACACAAAGTCTCCGCCGATGTTCTTGCAGAAAAGCTGAGTGTTCAAAAAGATATTTGCGAAGCTATGAAAGATCAGCCACAAAATACAAAAATATTTATTATTTATAGCCTAAAACTGAGCGCGATTTTCCGACTTTTCACTATTTTTATCGAATATTTGTCGTTTCAAAAAAATTGAGAAACGAACATTTTTTCCAAAATTTTTTATCCAGAGAAGTTGACTTAAAGTTTATTGTCCAAATACAAAGACATATAGAGGGTGAAGCGTACGGACCGGACGATTCGCATGCGGATTTTTTGTTGTTGGATTCGTCTTGAGCCAGTTTAGGTTTATTATTATTGGTAGATGTAAAATTGCATTATAAATTAAATTTAACTCTTATCTTATAGGGAACGATTTACAATATACGAATAACTTTTTTTGAACTCTTCAATATTATCACAGTTTTTAATGTCGTTAGATAATTCGTTATACATTTTAATACCTCTGTAAAACAGCTCGTTTTTTCCCGATTCGTTCCGAAATCTATTAAGTCTCATATTGTTACTTGATCTTGTACTATGGCCATGTATTGCACTGTTATATATTATTTTTTCATTTAAATGGGTAATTTCCCAACACTACATTATGAATAAATTTCATTGTCTTAAATAAATTATTTTGTTTTAACACTCAACCAATTTAGCACGTTCAGCATATTTGCAGTTGGAATGTCAAATGTTTTTTTAAGAATGAATCTCATTGCCCTGTTTTATATTTTTTGCAATTTGTCCACGTGTGTCTCGTTACTTACAAATGATATTGTAGAACAGTATTTTATATGCGGTTCGACAATATACTTATATAATAATATTTTATGTTATTTTAATATTTTGGCAATTTCTTTGCAATAGTCCAAGTTTCTATGCTGATTTATTTGGCACATAGTCTAAATGATTATTAAATTTCAATTTATCGTCTATAATACAGCCCAAAATATTTAATTTCCGTAACCCTATCGAACGGCCTACCGTTTATTGTTAATGAGTGATCACGAATGTCGCTATTTTTGGATATTATCATATATTTTGTCTTCTTAATATTTAATTTTAATTTGTGCGAAAAGAAAATTTCGGAAAATGCATTGGAAAAGTCGGGAAATCTAAAAACCGCATTCCTCACACAAAATGAAAAAGTAGGCTTTGAATTTTAATATAGTTTTTCGTGCTCAATGACTTTCAATTTGAAATTAAAATTTTTTCGAAAAAGTGAAAGAAAGTTATTATACAAATTTCAAGGATGCATTTTGCATGAAAATATATTTGCGAAAGTGAGTAGAAAATAAGTAATTGGCGAATTTTCAATGAGTGTTGTTAAAAAGCTGTTGTGGGCAAGAATACAATGGCAATCTTGACACGAATATTTGGAGCTTGATGGAGGAGAAATTCGGGAGAGAATGGTAGAAGATGACGAGGAGAGAGGTGGAGAATGAAAGAGGACGAGGTTGGAGGTGCAAAATGGAGTAGGGCGAAAATCGAGGACGAGGAGTTTAATATTTTAAAATTCTCAGTGAAGTTTGACAGAATTGGTTCGTGCATAAGTAATTCAAGAAAAGAAATCTGTGTTATTTTATAGTGTCAATGCCAAAGAGAGGACGAGCTAACATAAATCGTAAATCATTTCGGTAAAGTACCGGAAATGGCAGAACTACGTCTGCGGGATTCAGCTAGTTGGTATATGAAAATGCTTGTATTTGAATCTCTTGTTTCCCAGTTCCACTGAACTGATTTTGATGAAATTTTCACAGCTTAGAGATAATGTACCGTACCTGTTAATTTGATTGGAATGCATCTCCCAAACAAAGTGACCTCTTATATTAATTAAATTTAAGTGCCAATGAACAGAATATACCAATTACACAAAAATCGCTAGCATTCGCTTTTGGTTTTCTTATACCCTGCACCAAGTGAATATTACGATCTTCTTTAAAGGGAAGCCAATTAGAATCACAATATTGCTACGTGAAGTGACACTAACCAAACGAATGAACTTCCTGAAACAGCAGCAAAAATGAAGCAGCTAAAATTCAATCGTAAGGGGCACAAGTCTGGAGATACTCGCATTTTGACGAGGTAAATAAGCTACAAAGGTACTTCATAAAAAGTTACCAAATTTTACTCCATTATATGTGCTTATGATTGAAACTGGTATTGAGAATGGATTCTTGTACACATTAGACTTACGCATGCTATATATCGGGCAAAATTTCTCAAGTGTACCCACCTAAAAAGGTTTTTGTCACCGATCTTAATGAAATTTTTTATACTTATAGCGTTGTTGGTCCTCTGTTAATCCTGTAAATATTTTGCATCTGGTATGTAGGGTATTGATTTTATAGGGGTACAAACTTCTCATCAATTTTTTTTCAAAAATTAATAATTTTTTTCCCATATATACAATGAAAATATGTTATGTTATATTAAATCGCTTTTTGAGTACAACGAACAAAGACTACCACATCAACTCACGAAAAAACTATGGAATAAAAATTTGGCATGGTTCAAAAAACTAAAAGTGTTGTGTAGAGATCAAAATGTTACCACATCAACTCACGAAAAAACTATGGAATAAAAACTTGGCATGGTTCAAAAAACTAAAAGTGTTGTGTAGAGATCAAAATGTTAACTGAAGTGAGATTTTAACAAGTAGAGGGTGGAATAATACCAAAAAACAGCTTCTCATACATTTAAAAAACCATGAGAATATGAAAAGATGGTAACAAGCAGCAGAGACGAACAGACTCTATAGTAAATTAAATCTTGCAAGAGGTGAAGCCTATCTAACGAGCAATTATAAACTGCAGGAAATAACGTGGATTTTCAAGGTATAATGTGATCTAATAGAATTTAACGCTTATAGATTCCAGGAAACGAGATCAAAACTTTGCTCGTTGTGTAGCAAGAATGAAAACGAAACGCTGCATTTTAATAAACAAATATTAGCTATATGAAGTTATTGGAATATTAAATGACGTTGGCAATAACTGGAGAAATTTGGTTTCTAAAATAAAATGAATAGAACTAAATGAACCACTAAAAACTCAACTTCCGGCTGATAAGCATAAAAGAACAATGAGCAATTTAATTGCTGTCAAAAAAGCCAAAGCAATATTTAAAAAAGAAGTAAAAACTGCCAAGCGCAGCTCCTTACAATTTTTCACATCCAATATAAATCCCAAATCATCCACAAAGAAAATCTGGGCTGACATTAAATGTCTGACAGGTATCCCCACATCACCCATAAAGTTGCTTCATCACAACAGTAACCTAATCACAACTCCCGCCGGAATTGCGGAAGTATTTGCGTCTACTTGGTCGAAGTACTCAGAAGACGAAAATTTTTCACCAGAGTACACAAACACCAAACACCTAACCACCTCAAAATCGTACAACCCTATTTCAATCCCGTTCGACTCCAAATGTCTGGACACGAATTTTACCCTCCCAGAGCTAGAGAGTGCCTTAAGTAAAACGAAAGGGAAAACTTCCGGTCAAAACCGAATATCCTAACCAATATTGAAAAACTTACCGTTACCGGCCATAAATAAACTTTTGGCACTCTACAATAAAATACTGGAGGAAGGTTCGTATGCACACACGTGGCGCACAGCAACCATCCTACCAATTCCTAAACCAAACAAACCTGCAAACACAGTTTCGGGATATAGACCTACCTCCTTAATACCCTGCATGGCCAAGCTGCTTGAGAAAATAATAGCGAAAAGATTAATGTGGTACATAACAAAAAACAATTTTGTCAGCCATAACCAGGTTGCCTTTAAAAATAAACACTATACACTTGACGTTCTTTTGCACTTGCAACATTACGTATCGGATGCCCTTTCAACAAAAAATCACGTTACTATCCTTGCGACGGATTTTGAATGAGCATTCGGTCGTGTTGGCACTCATGTTGTTCTTAATCAGCTCGCGGCCTGGCGTGTCGGTCCGAAAATTTTCAACTTGGTGAAAGCTTTCCTGACCGGGCGCAGTTTTCGAGTCAGAATTGGTGACACAATATCGAACAACTTCCTTCTCCATAATGGTAGTAGTTCTATTTATAATAGCCTTTGAAAACCTAAACAAAATAATTTTAAAATATAAGCATGTCGACGTATCTCTTTACGAAGATGATGCAGTAATTTGCACAAAAATCAAAGATTTAACAATAGTAAATGACACCTTCACCAAAATTTTGTTGGATTAGAAAAAATGGGGTACCCGTTGCGGTGCCTCATTATCGATAGGTAAGTGCAAATTGTTGCATATCTGCAAAAATAATTATTGCAATTACACACATCTACAATTTGAAAACACTTACATTAAGTCTGTAAATAGTTTAAAAATTTTAGGTGTAATATTTGATAAGTGATTTACTTTTAAAGAACAATGTGTTAATCTTAGAAAAAACCTACACAGTAGACTGAATATTATCAAGTACCTTAGTTGTAAATACTCATTCATTCATGTAAATACTCTTATAAACATCACTCGTGCCCTGTTGCTATCAAAAATAGATTATGGGCTGCCTATATTTGGATGGTATGCCAATACCAACATCAAACTACTAGAAGCGCCTTATCATGACGCTGTACGGCGTAGTTTAAATGCTTTCCCTACTTCGCCCATCAAATGTATACTCGCCGAAGCTGGTCTTCCATCTATTAAAGAAAGAGTCACCGAAACTACTTGGAATTTGTTACCTTACATTTTCAACACCACAAACAAAATACTTTATGCAGACTTAATCAAGACTTCCAAAAATAAACGTACTTACAAGAAAAAATCAACAATACGGCGTTGCTACACATTTTGCCAGCAACTAGACATCGAACCGTCATCCAGAGCCCAAACAATATGCAAGCAACCACCTTGAATGTTTAGCGACTCTTCTGTAAACAACCAATTACACAACTACTTGAAAGATACGACCACTGGCTCTATGTTTATACAGCTATTTCAAGAAGAGATACATAAGTGCACACTAACTGGCTGGTCTTTCCTTTATACCGATGGCTCAAAAAGCGAGAACTGTACAAGTTTCGCCATTGTACATCAAGACGGAACACTTCTATCTGGCGGCCTACTATTTCCCTTTGCTTCAATATTCACAGCGAAAGCAACGGCTATATATAACGCACTCACTTACGGACAAAAAACTAAAGGAAAGTTTTTCATCTACTCGGATAGCCTATCGGTAATCAAAGCTGTCTCAAACACCGAAAATAAAAACCACATCATAAACAAGATAAGGGACATCTGCATCAAAAATAAAAGCAAAATTAAATTTCAACGATTTAAAAAAACTAATCAGCGCTCATATCACCGAAGCAAAAAATAAAAACTGGATCAGTTTTAAACACTGGCACACCAACTTTAATCACGATAGGTGTAAATTCCGCTATCCGATGGAATCTACCCGTGACAAAACGTCTATCTTCATGGGACTGAGAATTGGTCGTACAAAGATATCCCATGAATACCTTCTATCTAACGAACAAAAACAGCCATGCGCTTACTGCGGCAATGGTCTATCAGTAGAGTATCTCATCGATCACTACCCATCCTTTGCGGTAATCAGACAAAAGGATTTCAATAACACCACACCATCATCACATCTACGAACCCTCACAGCACATAACATCAATAGCATATTCAACTTCCTCAAAGATTGTAATTTAACTTTACTTATATAAGAACAATAACTCAATTTAATCTCGAGTCATAGGCCTTTGGTAGCTTGTACTCTTTCCCTAGTATTAGTCTTAATATTATATATTATTTCTTATCTTAATAAATAAAAAAAAAATAATAGAACTTAAAGCTACTAGATTCCAAGGAACGAGATCAAAACTATGCTCGTTGTGTAAAAAAAAATGAAAACGAAACCCTGACGCATTTCTTCGGAACGTGCCCAATTTTATTACAGTTTCGTTCCCTGTATTTTAATAAATAAATATTAATGCCATATGAAGTTATTGGTATATTAAATAGAGTTGGAAATAACTGGGGAAATTTGGCTAAGCGCGTTAGAATATAGGCGAGCTCTTATAAATGAATTTAATTTCTCAAATAAATAGAACTAAATGAACCGCTAAAATCTCAACTTCCGGCTGACGATATATTTATTATGTCATAGCTGTATGTTCATATATATATTTGTATATATAAAATTTGTAACAATTTGACTGAAATAAAGAGCAACATTAACTAACTAAAGCTGCTAGTACACGAAATGTAAAACGCCACATACGCATGTAGCTCTGACGTAGTTTTGACGTCATCATGAAGCCACAATGACTGCATGCCGTGTACTAACACTTTTTGAGGTACACAAATTTTTTCGCATTTAGCCACTACGTCTCATTTAAAAGTTGAAACAAACATGTTGAGTATTTTTGTGATGTCAGAGCAACATGTGTATGTGGCTTTTTACATTTCGTGTACCAGTAGCTTAACTAACACCTTAAAGGAGAGACCGGAGATCCCATAAAGTATATACATTCTTGATCAGCACCGAAAGAGGAATCTTGTTTTTTTGCACTTTATGATGCGCGCGGAAAACTGAATGGCATTCCTCGATTCTTGAATAGCAGCTACAGAAATATTCATCAGCCACAAAAAAAACACTTGCAAACATTGATTTAAAGCATTTAATAATTTAATTTTAACCACGGCGGGTGAATCACACAAAGAAAATACATTGTACAATCTATTAAAATCAACACAAAACCGCCGAAAAGGGGTTTTAAATAATTTAGTCGATAAAAGTTAAGTTTTAAAGGTAAGAAGTTTCTCGATGGACGTATTAGTACGTTGAAAAATAAATTTTGCGTTAGATATATTGAATCGATATCACCACTTATTAAATTTTTCATAAACAGCACTCCTAACATTGTTCGTCAATTTTCAAGTGTTGGTAAAGAGAGCAATTTAAGGCGGCTCGTATAAGGTGGAAGGGGAATATCCTCAATCCAACTCAGTGAGCGCAAAGCAAAAAGAAGGAACTGTTTCTGCACAGACTCAATTCTATCACAATAAATTTGATAATGCGGGTTCCAAAGAACTGCACAGTACTCCAAGATTGGCCGATCCATAAATGTATACAACAATTTAGTGGTATACGGGTCCTTAAATTCCTTACACCAACGCTTCACAAATCCAAAATCTCCCATAAGCCAAAATCTCCCATATTTTACTATTTTTTATTACGGAAGGCAGGTCGTTAATAAAAAAGAAAAACAAAATCGGTCCAAGATGGCTACCTTGAGGAACCCCTGATGTGACAATTATACGTTTTGATAACGTACCATTAAATAAAACTCTCTGAGTTCTGCCAGCCAAGTATGATCTGATCCAGTCCACAAGTGATAATGGGAAGCCAATTTTAATAAGTTTAGTCAGTAAAAGAGTGTGATATACGCAATCAAAAGCTTTAGAAAAGCCCGTGAAAATTACGTCAGTTTGTTGATCATTTGAGAAATTATGCATAATGTCCATTGAAAATTGTAGTAAATTAGTCATTGTTGATCGCTGTTTCAAAAATCCTTGTTGTACTGAAGAAATAAGAGATGACATATGATGCTTAATCACATCCGACTCCAACTTTTCAAAATGTTTTGGAATTGCACATAGCTTAGCAATGCCTCTATAGTTGGAAATATCAGACTTTGAACCCTTTTTATGAAGTGGTATAATGAATGAGTCCTTCCATAAGTCAGGAAAACAGTTCGTGTTTAAGGACAAGTTAAACAAATATGTTAAAGGTTGGTAGGGAGTCACCACAAATCTTTAAACACAGAATTTGGTATATTATCAGGTCCCGGGCAGTACGACAGTTCAAGAGCACTAAGCGCTGTTAGCACAGTGTCGCTATCAATCACTGGACGATTAATAAAATTAGCACTATTTATCTCATAATTATAATAAACTTCAACATATGTTTCGTTTGAGTAGTTTGATTGAAAAAACGTGGCAAACAAATCACCAATTTCACTATCATTACAAGCGACAATTTCATTAAGTTTCATACTTGATGGCGTTACGTTTGACTTTCTTTTAGTGTTGACAAAATCATAAAAGCATTTTGGATCACTTTTAATATTTTGATTAATTTTAATGATGTAATTGCTATAGCACCTTTTGTTTAAATTATTAAATTTGTAACGCGATTTAGTATACTTAGCGTAATCAGAATCAGATCCTGTTGCCTTATATTTTTTATATAATCGAGTTTTAGTATTTTTACATCACTGTAATTCGCAAGAGACCATGCCGGTTTCTTATTCTGAAACTTCAATTTAATTTATTAAACATATTATGTAAGGAATCGTAAAAAAGTATAGTAGCACAATTAACATTATTACACAACATGATTGGGTGCAAATCAAACAAATGAACTAAGTTGTTTAATTTGGTGTAATCAGCCCTTTTAAAAGAAAACTTTTTAGGTTGAGGGTGCACAGTAGGCATATCACTATTTTGGAAGACCATATTTACATGGTACCACAAGATAGAAAACGTTATAAAAATAATATTAGAAACACGTTCGGGTAATTTTGTGATAAAAACCTACCGCACCATCCCCAATAAAGTTCTTTGTAATAATAAAATTGTAGTGTTTTTGCGAAATAACTTTCAATGAGGGATAATTTCAAAATCAAAGCCACTAATCTAACCCAAAAAGTTAAATAAATTAGCTTTAATTTACTCAATTTTTTTCAATTTTGTATGGGAAGTGATCTCAAATGACAAGATAGAGCCTTGTGTTGTATGAAAGAAATATAGGTTTCATGAAAATATTTCCAATACTTAACGCTAACCCACAAATTGTAAACAACTATTTTTGGAAAAATCTACTTTTGCACAACAACCTGTGAAAAACGAAACAATGAAATTTGTATTTTGAAAAAATAATAGGTGTCACCAAACATTTGACTAACATAAGGTGACTAATTTTAAAAGTTTTCACAAAAACCCCGAAATTTATCAAAAACTTTATCGGTGTTGGTGCTGAAGGTTGTTATCACACAATTACCCAAAAATGTTTCTAATATTATTTTTTTAGCGTATTCTATCTTGTGGTACCATGTAAATATGGTCTTCCAAAATAGTCATATGCCTAGTGCACAGCCTGAGATAATGCGTGAATCTTAAGAAAAGAAAGTTCCAGCGTGGGATGATGAGTATCCTCTGGTACTGATAGGGGTAATGTACGCTTTATAATAGCGTCGAAGCTATCATTAACGAAGATGAGATCTAAAATTCTATTATTCACATTAACAACACTATTCAGTTCAAAAATGGAACAACTAAAAATGATACCTAAAAATTCAAGAGCACAATTATCACAATGTACAAGGTACAGAAACAAAGACTCATCAGGCATGATTCAAGTGACATTCGGTAGATTAAAATCACCCATCACAACCATGTAATCTTTAGGATCTAGCCTATCGTTTATAAGCGTAATAGCCTCAGCATGGCTTACGTAAGTGCCTATATCAGAATTAGGTGGAATATATGAGCACGTGAATATATAAAACAGTCACTCATAAATACTTTTACACATATGAATTCACAAATCGGATCAATGTCAGATGGCACTACTTCTGCGAATATTGCAGATGAGACAGCAATCAACACACCATCCCCTGCACTATTCACACGATCTTTACGAAAAATTTAGTAATTATTACACATAATTTCATCATTATACGCATCCGCGAACATTTTGATAGCATACACGAAGGTTGGCGTCAGTATGCTCCAGTCCCGATTTATGCAGCACTTTAGTATGATCAATTGATACTTTAGTATTATCGATTGCAAAAATTTCGGTTGTATTGATTAATTGATAATAATTTATTCTATTTTTCTAGGATTCGATTTCAAGTTCAAGTATTTATTTGCATGCATGCAGTTTAGACAATTGTCTACCATATCCACATTACAGTCCCTTTGTGAATGATTACCATGACACTTTAAGCATATTAGATAATTGTTGCACACTGCAGCTTTGTGGTTGAAACCATTGCATTTGAAGCATCAATATACACCAATATTTTCAATGATTCTGCAACGTTCCCAACCAATGTTGACTTTCACTTGTTTAATAATGTGAGCGTAGTTTTGCGGGTTTGATTTCAATGTAATATTGTATACCGTGTTAATTCATTTTCTACTTTCATATTGTTTTATGAACTTTATAGATTTATCATCCAGCCAACCATTTTGTTTGACTAACTTTTCGATTATTTCATTGTCGTTATGTTTACACTGCACTCCCATTATTGAAAAACGCGGATTAAGCAACGACGGTATCACAACTTCATAATTTTCACCAATGTTTTTTTCTAATGCATTTTTTATTTCCATCAATTTCATTCTCGCTTTCGATAACTAATGCACTATTACTTCTTGATGCAATGTTATAAATTTTCAGATTTTTAGGGTCATCCCTGTTGTTTGTTTTGTGTTTCTGTTTTGTTATTTGAACATCTTGTTTCACCTTAGGTTTAATTATTAGTGGTTCTTTTTTGGGTTTCTTTTGTTCCTTTTGTTTTTGCGTTTTTTTGATAACTTCTGAATAGGTAGATTGTTTGAGAACTGATTTGTTGTTTATTGCTAATTCTTTTATTCCCTCTTGCATTTTTTTATTTTTCCACTTCTTCCCACTTCCACTTCTTTCAACACTTTTTCACTGTACATTGCGATCACTTTTATTTCGTCTTGTAATTTTTTATTTTCATTTTCACTGCATTTTAAAATTTCAGCTACTTCATAAATTTTTTCAATAGATTTAACACTTTTTACACAAACTTGTTGAGCTTTTTGCATTTCAGCAATTCTACTGCTGAATTTAAGCTCAATTGCCTGCAATAGTTCTTTTATTTCTAGTTCATTTTTTTTTATTGCTGATTCGAATTCATTTTTGTATTTCTTTAAGTTGTTTTTGTTTATCTCCACTGCACTATGCACATCTTTAAGCGCTAAATCCACATTTTGAACATATGTCATGCAGTCATCACAAATATAGCGCAACATATCGCACTGATCGAGAATTTTGCACGAGTACTGGTCTAATTCAGAACATTTTGCACTAGTATGGAATACAATGCTACACACACTTGCACCGTATTCCACTTTCGCCTCGGATAACGCCATTGCACTTTCCATATTCCATATCGGCTTAAAACGATAATGAAATGCCGTAAAATGCCAAAAAACGCAATTATCGTAGTTTAAAATTATAAATGAGTCTCTATCTCGTAGTTTAAACACTTTTAGTCACTTTTATTAAATTATTTAGCGGAGTACTTAGTAAGACAACGTCTATACGACAAGAACAGAGTTGCCAAGTATGAATTGATCTGGATAAGTCTGTCTTATGGTCGACATAAATTTAATCACATTTTCAGAACAATTTTTTTAAGGTGTTCGCGCTAATAGATATTCCAAATCTAATTGTTCCTTTATGGAAATAACTTTTGGGAGCAATGAATATAAAGACTTCATATGCAATTTTGGAAATGGAATTTCCAATTCGAGCTCGGAGAGTTTAATTTTAATTTAATTTTAATCACACTTCAGATATTGAAAGCTTTATACAGTCCCCACAAAATTTCATAATTATATTTCTCCGCCAAAATTTAATTCAACAAAAATTTGTTTTTAGGCGCGAGATTGTTGCTTAGTCGTTCAATCTTATTTTAATTCTCTTTAAATTTTCTTATTTTTACAATGTTTTATTTTATTGCAATTTCTAAACCAAATCCCCAACATTTGTAAATATTAGAAGAATTATTTTCTCAGTGTTAAAATATGTGATTATTTTCTTGTCAGTTTTCTTGTAAAGATTGTTTTCGCTGGTTATACCCTTCACCGAGGGTATATTAAGTTTTTACATCGGTTTGTAACAACCAGGAGTGACCGGAATACACATAAATTAATTATATTTATCAGCAACGATAGAAAAATCGATACGGCCATGTCCGTCCGATTGACCGTGAGCAAGAACTGAACAGAAAGCGTTGAGATAATCAAACCAAATTTGGGACACTTACTCTGTATATGTGCTCCATCTGCAAGTTTAAAAACGTTTTTGGATTGGTCCATTTTTTCGGGCACCTCGATGTGATTTTTTGTGACATTTTTGACACTTTTATGGAGATAAATCCTACAAAATACAACATTTTCTTATTGATTTTGGCAAATTTATGCCAATCAATGATACAAATAATGTCTAAAATTGCCCACTGTTCACCATGTTTTCGAATATTTATCGTTTTAAAAGAGTTGAGCAACGAGCTTTTTACAAATATTTTCAACAAAAGAAGCTGATTTAAAGATTATCGTCCAAATGCTGTTATATGCTGTTATATGAAATGAATAAAAAACCAGTAAAGAAGCAATAGTATCTTCGGCATGCACCGAAGCTTCTATACCATTCAACATAAGTGTGATAATAAACACTTACCCCATTAATACGACACTTTAATTCGAATTAACTCAAACCGTGTTTTTTGGATACACAAGTATAAACACATTCTCAATCATTATCGAAACTATCAAGCATGCCATGAAAAATC
>JAWNPW010000797.1:0-13799 GCA_035078745.1 Diastata ussurica
ATTCTAATGCAGAAGTACTGTTGCTCGCGAAACCGTTGTTACGTACTGTCCAAGGGATGTGATCCCTAATCTTTTTTTTGCTTGGCCGGATTGCGGCCGGTTCTTAGGGATCATAACCCTTGGACAGTACGCAACATCGGCTACGCGGCTTCGGAATAGTATTTCGGTATCTTTCAGTAATTCTGCATTAAAGTTCTTTTTGCGTGGCCGGCAAAAGGCATTAAATCTTTTTCTGCATTCATGTTGGCTTTTTTTTTTTTTTTTATATTGACCTAGTTGTACAATTTTGATCCTGGCGGTCTCAGGATAGACCTATTACTTAAGTAATTGCATACTCTTCATCGTAGAGGTAGTACCTATCGTTTGAATAGCATATTAAATTTGCACTTACCTGGGACCAAAAAGTAGGTCTCTAGGCGAAACGGGGCCTGAGCGACAAAAATGGATAGTTTTGGTTTTTTTCTCTCATTTTTTCCTATATTATGCAATTTTTCTTTTTCCGGCTCCAGCCCGTATTCTAGATTTATGCCAAGTTTCCTTTGGGTGGGCGGCGTGGAACGCGTACTCAGTCAATTTTTAGAAAAATGAAATAACAAAAATTTGCAATTGAGAAATAATGCCATAATGGCTTTATTTCTCAATAGCTTGAGAATTAAGGCCATATAGCGTTATTTCTCAAAAAATTGAGATATAAAGCCATTTGGCTTTATTGGCTATGGCTTTATCGCACGGCGCCGTCCCAATCCTCTTACATATCATACTTCTTCTCTTCCTGCTCTTCGCCATCTTCGCACTTTTCCTCGTCTTCCTCCTCTAACGCTATTCCGTTGGAACGATTAGAAATATATACAAGTAACTTACAAGACTGCAAGTGATTTAAAGACTGGATGGGACTTAAAAGACTGCAAACGAATAGAAAAGACTTATAAGTGACTGGAAAGACTGTTATGCAGTCTTTAAAGACTTCATTCAAATGATTGCATTCAAAGACTTACAAAAAATGAATTAATAATTCAAGATTGTAAAATGAATTGGGAATTAAAATTTTCAAGTCTTGAAGTCCCAAGTCAATTAAAGACTTAAAGTCTTTCGAAAGAAAGACTTAAAGTCTTTCGAAAGAAAGACTTAAAATCAAAAAAGAATGTAGTCTTTTACAACTCTGGAATTTTCCTACCGAAAAAAATTTATTTTTGGAAATCAGGTTCGATTGGTATTTTGACGCTCTCTCATCACAAAAAAAAAAGAAGTTTTTTCACTTTCAAAAATACAGGAAATGAAGTTTTTTTGGAATGGGACCAGTTTTTTTTTTTTTTTTTTTAGAAAGCTGATCGTTTTTACTTTAAGATAGAAAAGGTTCTAGAGTGGGACTTAAAAGACCTTTTTGTAATATATCCTCGGTGAAGGGTGATATAAATGTAATTGCTGGTTGTTATAACAGGGTACGCTTTCACCCATGCAGATATGTTTGCAAATAGATCCCGAATCCCGAGATTTTTCTAATAAATTTAATCGAATCCTGAAATATTCATCGAGATTTTCATTGTAATAAAAAAGAAATTTTTTTTAATTTGTTGGTTAATAATTTGGTTTGTTTCTATCAGTTTAATACAAAACGTTTATGAATAAAGTGAATAATTTACTTCAAATCGAATTTGAATTTTTTTGTTGGAAGAACAATAATGTTTTGAATAATAACGTGTTTAAAAAATCTCGTAACATTTCGCGATCCCGAAAAGTCCTGAAATCCCGAAAAATCCCGAGATTTAATTTTTTGTATCCCGAATCCCAGCATTTGAAAATATCAGTCCAGTTCGGTATCACTAATATGTATATAGTTACAATATGTTTATTTCGACTCAATTAAAGTCATTCCATCATCATGATTTACAAACACTTTATATCTTTTTGAAACGCCACAACTTACCTGCAAAGAAAAAGAGAAAAAAGAAAATGGAAAAAAGGTTGATAATTATGCGAGCTTATTGTTGCATAAAGTGAAAAAAAAAAAAAATAACTTAATTGAACAAATCATATGAAAGAAGTTAAAAGTCGATGTACTCGAATGTGTGTGCTAGTGAGTAGGAGTAGAATCAGACGACTTTACATATTTTTTTTGGTAGAAATGGAAACGGAAGTTTCAGCACATACTGTTAGCATATCATTTATGCTATTGCATAAACAATATACCATTGACTATATCTAATATTCTAATTAATGGCCAACTATACGAAATTGAAGATCAAATTGCGAACGGTTTCAATGTCTTCTTTGTGGAAAGTATTGAAGACATTATAAATAATATCGAGCTAGTAGATAGGGATAATAGTGCACCTATACAATTAAATACTAAATTTAAATTTATCGAAGTCACAACTAGCTAGTGGAGTTAGTCAAGAAGATTAAAACTAAAATAGGTGGGAGAAAACTATTGCCAGAAGGGGTGCTCAAAGATGCAATGGAATACCTTGGAATTTTTTACACCCAAATCATTAATGAAAGCTTACTCACAGGTATAGCGCCAAGCTTCTGGAACGCGTTTATAATTGTTCCAGTGGAAAAAGTGATAAATACTTGAAAAGCTGAAGAATTGAGACCCATTAACACTTTATCTTGTGATGAAGAAATTCTAGAAACTGTGACAAAAACCCAACTAGAGAAATATTTAGAAAATAATCAAATTATAATTTCTCGAGTCAGGTTTTAGACAGAAACATTCGTGTGAAGCAGCCATTAATATAGTTGTAGCTGGTTTGACAAAAAGATTTGAACGATAAGAAATCTGTTCAATCTGTGTTTATTGATTTGAAAAGAGCTTTTGAAAATATAGAACAAAATATTTTGTTAAACAAACTATCATGAATTGGGGTAAAAGATGTTGAATTAAAGTGGTTCACAAGTTATCTAACAAGCTGTACTCATCGTACACCAATCGGTTCATCAATATTTGACAAAGTGGATATTAGAATTGCGTTACCCCAAGATTCGATGCTGGCACCAATTTTATTCAACATATACATAAATGATATAAATACGAACACAATACGATCAAACTTTTTGCGGACGATGCTTTAATAATGACCACCGGAAAAATTTTTGATGAAATGAGAGAAAATTTACAATTTAGACAATTTATATAAATGGCTATGTGCAAATAAATTGAAGCTAAATATTGACAAAACAAAGTATATAACGATCTCAAGAACTAACACATTAAATATTGATAACATTTTGATAAATGAGTGAGATTATCACGCATTATCTTTATTGTGACCTTCGAGTTACCGCTTATCATAAATCGAATAATCATGCGATATTACAATTAAATCACTTCTAATTTGAACTTACTGCGATTAAGTTGTATAACATGAATAAATTATAATATTAAAATACATAAAAATTGTCGATGAGGAAAATTAAAAAGTAATAGTAAAACATCGTAATTAAAGAATATTATTAAATAAGTTCAAAATCGTAAAAAAAAATTAACGAGTAATAGCAGTGGTGAAGCAGAAATTTCGGCAAAAAGTGAAACAACATCAAAAGAAAAAAAAACGGAAAACCAACGATATCAAAAGTGATGAACATATGGATCCGTACGTTATGGGTAGTAATTTTACCGAATATGTAATGAGACTGCAACAATTTTTTGTAATAAATGACGAAAAAAAGAAAAAAGTGGCGTGCCTTATTACATATATTGGTACAGACGCGTATTCAGTGCTAACAAAATTATTTGCTTCAGAAGACCCAAGTGAAAAAGTATACCAAAACTTTGTCATTGCTCTAAAAAAATATTTTGATATTATTTTAGGTAAATGAAAGCAGAACAAAGTTCGAGGACTATTAGAGAATTTATAGTCGAATTAAAATCATTAGCACAAAATTGTAATTTTGGCAATTTTCTAGAACGAGATAAATTTGTTTGCGAAGTTCGACACAGTTAGCTAAGATCCAGATTTTTGTTTGAAGGAAAGCGTGTGAAATTGCGTTGAATTAAGAAATACCTGATGGTGAAACAAAAGAGATTGGTACAAAAAATGAAGCAAATGTAAAGCGAGAGGTCAACGTAAAGATCATAACAATAAATCACAGGGCGGCAAGAAAGTCGACGAAATAAATCAAGTAAACCGTGCTACCGGTGTGGAAAAGCAGAGCATGATATTGAAAACTGTTTGTGTAAAAATAGGGTGTGTTTTAAGTGCAAGAAAAAGGGCACATCGCAACCGTTGTGGAGATGATAGAAGCAGCCAACGATATATCAACAATTTCTGCAAAGAATTATAAATAAACGGTGCGGCATTTAGTCGCCCAGAGTGTGTGGTGTTGGTAATATGTGGCAAAAATGTGGAAATGGAGTCGATACAGGAGCATTACAATTATGTCGGCAGTTTAGTTTAATGAATATTATAACCAGTAATGTAGCAGAATAGTATCTTCGGCGTGCACCGAAGCGACTACATCATTCACATGCAGTAGTATCAGAGGACTACCGAAAGGTGATGTGAATATTATTAGTTATTTTGTTTATGATAATTCAACAACCACAATACTGTGTTATGAAAATAAATTATATGACTGTTAAAATGCCAACGCACCCTGAACAAAGCACTAATTGGTATGGTTTTTGGGCTGGCGGTATCATTGATCCATTTTTCTGCGCAAATTCGAAAGCCAACTTCGTTAATATGACAAGTGGAATATATATACTTTATGGGGTCTCCGAAGCTTATTTTGATGTGTTACATAAATCGTCACAAAGTGAATATACCATTTTCATCTTTGGTGAATGGTATAAAAATCAAAAATTATATACTGAAACAAACTTTTTTCTCTGGAACATGAAATTCACTTCAATGTGCTGGAAAATTAAACGTCGTTGTAAGCGAGGTAGGCTGTGATGCTAAAAGAGATTTGAAATTAATAATTAATTGCTCGGAAGAAATTGGTTAAATGTGTTATACCCGAATTGGAGACAAATATTTAATAATGAAAAAGTTAATACAGTAAATTGTGCAAATATTTCTATTCTAAATAAAATTAGAAACAAATTTCCTCGAATAATGAATCGAGTACCAAACGAGTATATAGAAAAGTATGAAGCAGAAATAGTTTTAAAACCTGTAGCTAAACCAATACTCAGAAAAGCGTTTAAACTGAGAGAGAAAGTCGAGAAAGAATTAAACAGACTCTGTGCTGACGGGGTAAAAATTCCAGTTTCATTTAGCAGTTATTCTTCTCCTTTAGTTATCGTGTCAAAACCAGGAAAAAAAATAAGAATTTGTATAGATTGCAGTAGCGATTAACAAGATCATCAAAACGCGCAGCAGTGGTACTCAGGATAGATGATATTTTTGCAAATTTAGCAAATAGTAAATATTTTTGCTTCATTGATTTGGGAGGAGCTTACCAACAGTGGAAAATGTTAGAAACTTTCAAACAATATGTAACGATAAATACTCATAAATGCTTGTATCAGTATATAAGCTTTTCATTTGGAGTGGCCAGTGCGCCTTCGTTTTTTCAATCAGAAATGGATCAAGTACTTTTAGGTACATGTGGAATTAGTTACCTGAATGATACACTAATAGGTGGAAAATCGATTCAAGAATGTAAAACACGACTTTTTCAAGTTCTAGAATCGAAAATTCAATATTAAAATTAATAGTAATAAAAGCTCATTTTTCGAAAAGTCAATTAAATATTTAGGTCAAATGATTACTGAAAACGGTATAACACTAAATTCTCAAAAAGTAATCACAATTGTAAATGCACCAAGTCCAAAAAATCTTACTGAGCTACATTCATATCTTGGAATGCTAAATTATTACAGTAGTTTCGTACCAAAATTTGTCGAGTAACTTAAAGAAATTGTACAGTTTACTTCGGAAAGATACCAAGATCAATTGGACAGAAGATGTATAAAAATGTTTTGAAAACTCAAAATTACTATAATTGATATAAGTATATTTGCCGGCATAAATTTACAATATGTAATCATAATGAAGTTTTGAAGGAAATTTTTGACCCACATAGAGATGCTTATAGTATTACAGCTTCAAGATTGCAACGTTGGGTAGTGACTTATTTATGAATATGAGATGAAATACAGATTAGCAAAGAATAATGCACCAGCAGATGCAATGACTCGTTAACCATTGTCAACTGAAACACAAATAGTGTCGATAAAATATTTTTCTGTTGTTTCTGACTTAACAATAAGTGTAGTAAAAGTGGAAAACCATACCTTGAATAAAAGTTTTTAGTAGAAATTATTAAGCATATAAAGAAAGGATGGCCTACTAATTTATGGAATGTTGGTGTAAGATTCGAAAAAAAAAATTCTACAGATGATGGTTGTATTTACTATAGAGACAGATTAGTTTTCCCAGAAAGTTTAAGAGATGAAGTTCCATCTACTTTGCATGAAAATCATTATGGAATAGTACGACTTAAAATGTTAGCAAGAAATTACATTTCGTTGCCTAAAATAAATGTAAAACACGTTTGAAAGTATTACGGTTCAAAGTGTTTTACATGTCAATTAACGCAAACAGTACCAACTGAAAAAGTAGGTAGTGAATGGCCCTTTCAACGAGTTCATCTTGATTTTTTTCATTTCGAAGGAAAATCTTATTACATTTAGAAAGACGCATGTAGTAAATATATCATAGTTAAATATCTAGCACGAACAGATGCAGTAAGTTTAAAAAATAGTTTGGTATCTATATTCCAAATTTTTAGTTATCCGATGCAACTAGTTAGTGACAATCGTCCTCCATTCGGTTCATTTGAATTTAAAAATTTTTCTAAATCTTTAAACATTAAATTATTGAAATCTACTGCATATCATCGGCAAAGTAATGGTTTAGCAGAACGTGGGTTCAAACAATAAATTGTTTCAAAAAATATCTTCTTGACGATAAGTTGAAATTTTTGCCAGTACAAACAAAATTAAATAAAATTTTAATGCATTACAACAATAATCCTTCTACAACGACGAATAAAAGTCCAGCAAACATTATTTTTGCATATACCCCAAGAACAATTTTAAATTCATTATCTAAAAAAAATTTCTTTTAACATGGAATTAAACAAAACTTATTCCACTCAAAAACAAAAAATAATTATAAGCGAAAAAAATGTAGATAAACAAGAATTTAAAAAAGGGGAAAAAGTATTGTACAGAAATCATTTAAAAAATTTTGTAAAATGGATTCCTGCAATTATTCATAATAAAATCAGTAATGTACTTATATGATAAATATAAACAATTCAATAATGTTTGTTCATAAGAATCAATTAAGATATTGTAAATTGTCAGACAAAGATTTTCCTATATTAAATAAGAATGAAAATGAACCAATTACAATTGATCAGGAACCTGTTAGCTTGCGTAAAGAAAAAAAAATATAATAATATATGTATAAATAATACATGTATGTACATAGCAAATGTAACATAAATTGAATACTACTTGTATTATCACACTATCCGATTATATTAATAGTTTTTCAAATGAAATTGCATAAGCATAGAAATAAGGGGAAAATGTAATGTATACATAATTCGGATATGCCAAAACACTTGTGTTACGATGAGTGAGATTATCACGCATTATCTTTATTGTGACCTTCGAGTTACCGTTTTCGATAAATTGAATAATCATGAATAATCTAAATTATAATATTGAAATACATAAAAAAAATTTCAAATATTTATTATAAGAAAATGAATGGTATAATGATGTACAGATCAATTATTGAACCACATTTCCATTTTCATTTCATTAAAGACCTACAAATAGATAACCTACAAAAAATCCAAAATAAAGCCAAACGCCTTATATTGAATAAGAGATATGACACGCCTATCAAACATATGTTAGCTGCTTTAGACTGGCTAAGTGTCAAACAGCAAAAATTCTATTATACGTTGAAAATTATAAATAAAAGTAAGACTGGTAGGTTACCTGATTATTTAAATAATTATGTCAAATTTAATAGTGATATACACAATTGTAACACAAGACGTAGGAATGATTTCTCACTTCGATTATTGCGAACTGAAGCAGATAAAAATTGTCTTCACTAAAAAGGACTTAAATGTTTTAACGAGTTACCAGGAGATATAAGAAATTATTTTGTAAACATATTATTAAAAAACTTGGATAGGGAGGGTTCCATCTAACGGGCCAAATACGATCGATGCCGTATCTTGCGAAGAGTGAGGCAACTGCATGTAGTAGTCCAAGGTTCCTCTAAAAAGCGATTGGTAATTTTCATTTTTACTAATATAAGTGTTTTTGAATTAGGCTTGAAAAGCCGTAATAAATAAATAAATAAAAATAAAATAAATAGTGAGTCAGCAAAAATATGAAAAATGTACCAAAAATCCACCAGAAAGACACCGAAAGTTAAAATGTTCGATTCATAGGCATTTGCTATGCATATAATTTAAGTTCCATAAGATTTCTTAATTTCATTTTTATTAAAATGTTCATAACACTGAAAACATGTTCAATATCAACATGTGGAAGCTAACACAAAAACACCATAATCACCTGTTAATCACAAAAAAAAAAAATAAAAAAAATCGCTGATCTGAAATCTGGTGAAAAAAATCTCTGAAATGGCATTAATGCAAGCCACTACTCGATCAGTACGAGCCCAAGTGCACAAATTGGGCGATTTATCGTCGTTTGGACGATTTATTTTTATTTTCGCGCATGAAAATTATAAAAGGCGGCAAAAGCGACTTTCGGCGATTTTCCACCATAAAAATATTTAATAATTTGTGATTTAGATTCATTCTATCATTTTATTTGATAGAATGAAAATTTGCCGATTTCGGGCGTTAAAAAAATTGTTTTCGTGCGATTCTCTTGTAAAAAAATCTGGTCCGAGCTGTTCGTTGTTAGGTCGGTACTTTTCACAGATGCTCGAACATGGTTGAAATATTAGTCGAACAAGCTATGCTTTAACTGCAGCCGTATATGTTTGTAAAGCAATAAAAAATGAATGGTAGAATGGTCGAACCGTCGTGCGAGACGGGCAAAAAAATCAAGTCGCGGTAAGCATATACGGTATCACAAATAAAAAGTAAACATTTTTTAATGTTTAATAAAATACCCGCATAGGATAGGGGTACGAAGTTCACACGGTCAGGGAGGTAACCTTCCACCACGGAAGAAAACCGCTCTTGGCCAAACTGGCCAGCACCAGTCCTCCACGGACAAGCCTTCGGGCAGTGGAGTCAGCTTAGGTCGTAGACCTGACTCCTTCACTATCACAGAGGAGTCACTGGGAATAAGGAGAACTGCACTATTGTCCCGCAGCAATTCAATTGGCAACTTCAAGACAACTAAACTACAACTCAACTG
Organism: Diastata ussurica; assembly: GCA_035078745.1. Classification (NCBI taxonomy): domain Eukaryota; kingdom Metazoa; phylum Arthropoda; class Insecta; order Diptera; family Diastatidae; genus Diastata; species Diastata ussurica. The sequence continues at coordinate 9,380 of JAWNPW010000797.1, forward strand.
AAAAAAGTTGTGTTCCATAATACCAAAAAAAAGATGGGTTGTCTCAAAGATGACTTGACTTCAACGCAACTCACCTTAGTTTGGTTGTAATTGTTAAAACAGGCATACATTTTTTTTAAATAATCTATTTAATCTATATTTTTATTTGATGTATAGCCACCTTCCATTAGGAAGTTAATCCACTCTAAAAGTTTCAATTTGAAATTTCCGTATAATGAATAAAAAAATGGAATATTTTTATATATATTATATTTAGAATTTATGTCTATTGGAATGTTAGACGAAGAAGTTTCAGAAGCGCGAAATAAATATTACAAAAGGGATAGATTGGACTCAAGGAAGGCTAATCGCTTATCAAATTTGCAAGATGTGGTCTTTAGAGCAATGGATAGCTCGGACTCAGTAATCCAAAGCACTAGGCTTAACTGAAGACAAAAAACTTCATTTGAGATGTCTTACGCCAAAGAATTGGGCGATTTACTATACTCACCGGATGAGGTGAAATGCTTACGAATTTAATGACGATATGGGCAAATTGTCGTTTAACGATGTCCCTGACCGCTTCTGAAAGTGAGGATTAAAATAATGTCTTTTTTCACTTTTAATATTTGTGTCTGTCCGTATAATGTCCGACGTTTGTCTTCCAGTTCGCCTTTCTATCTATTAGTCTGTCTGCTTGCTTAGAAAAACTTTTAAGAGCAATCGATTTTACTTCTTTATGATTAAAACTTTTTAATTTCTAAGCCCAAAATTTTACCGACTTTTCTCCAAATTATTGATCGTTGCAAACCCAAAATATGGGTCTATAAGAGGAAACCGATTTTGATGATTTTTCGTGCAGACTCATTATTTTTCATATTTAACATTCTGACCGCGTTTCATTGAAATCGGGCAATTCAAAGTTGTAGCTGTCATACAACCCAAATATATGGATCTATGGGAGGTACCTCTAGGGGTCGAATAAATTAACTGATGTAGTGAGCACCACAAGCAATATATTCTTTATGTTTTGGCCAAATTTTTAATGATCAGACAACTCCTTCATTGTTGATTCAATTTTGGCCACCGAAATCCAACAACCACTCCGCTAGCCCATAGTGGAGTGCTTGTTGGATTTTCGACTATTCTTTTAAAATTCAATTGAAAATTTTCCCATTTGCATAATTAGCTGAAAATTTGTAAGTATTCAAACCGTTGAACTTCGCCGTTCGATTGTGAAATACTCATACTACTAGTTATTATATCGAGAAAAAATTAAGAGCCTTTCACAATAAAAAAGTTATAAGGTCCAAGGTAGTTTATATTATACTACTAACTACCGTTCATATCTATTTGTTACCTCCCAACAACCATAACCTCATGCTCCTCTTCTTCTCTGTTTTGAAGTTTCGTTCGTTCGATGTTTCTTTTTCGCTTTATCAAAACATTTGTTGTATGACAAAAAAAATTTTATTTAATGATTACGCCCAAAAAATTTTCAAATTAAATTATTAGGAGCTCAGGGCAATTTTATGAGCAATGAACAGACGGACAATATTCGAAATATTTTTTGTGAAATAATATACAAGTTTTACGTAATTTGCAATAGTCGCTGGCACTAACGTTATCGCCATCGTTTTCAACAAGGAACGGTACCACCGCCTACGTTGTTACCGTTGTCGGTATTAATGACGTTAGTTGTTGACTTAACTTTAAACACAGCTACGATGCTCAAATATTATTAACAACAATAAGAATAGAATCAGCAACAAAAACTGCAGCACCAGCATAACTCTATTAAACTGAACTCGAATATTCAGAATTCGTAAAAGATAAAATCAGGTCATTGAAGTAGGTCAACACAATATATGAGTATGTATATATAAGTGAGAGGTTAGCTCATATGTATATAGATGTTATATACACATATGTACACATATACATATAAGCGCCAAAATCTGTTTTTCAATTTTATCATAATAGCCTAACTCAACTCAAACTCTAACTTTTTTTTCGTTCAACAAGTCATAAGGCTCTTATGTGTTTTAAGTGTCCTATCTGCGGTCACAAGTCGTAAGCGCCTAAGTCTGTTCTTCAATTTTTTCAGTAGAGCAGTTTAAAGTATCCGCGCTGCAAATCAGCGGTTGGTTTTTTTGTTAAATTTTAAAAAGTTTATGTTGAGTTAGGCTATTATGAAGAAATTGAAAAACACACTTAGGCGCTTATGACTTGTTGAATCAAACGTTTCTGAACGAACGTTTTTTTGTCATTTATTCGAACCGTCACACAGTCTTTCATCCCTGGCTTGAATTGAATTGAAGAGCTTGGCGATCTTATCTGAGAATTTCAGTCACCCCACAGATGCTGTTTACGATTATCGGAAGATAACTCTAAATTATCTTGAAAAAATTGGCTTATTTCATTGACGGAAACAGCCAACACTTCAAAAACAAAAGCAATTTCGCCAATCTTTTAGCTCACGAAGCAGATTTTAGAAATCCATCTGAATGGCATTTTCATCCTACAGCTCATGGTAAGGGAGCATGTGATGGCATAGGAGCAAATGTAAAAATAAACGCAGCAAGATATAGTCTTCAATGCTCCGTTGAAGATTGTATCCTAGATGCTCAAGCTCTATTTCAATCTTTTTCAGTAGTAAAGAAGATCATGCAGTGGCTGATAAAAAATTGGACAGCAGATATAATGTTTCGATTACTATTAAAGCGACTTTGCAGTACCATGCTTTCGTACCCACTCTGGATGGAAGATTAATATTAAAGAAATTTTCCTCAGCTTCGAACATTGATCACTTCCCAAAAATAAAAAAAAATCAAGCCACACAAAAATAAGTAAAATATTAACGGCAAATAAACTAATAACACAAATAAAATTCAATAATGGCATTTTCTGTTTTATAAACTATATTTATTTTCATTTCTGTTTCTGTGAAAAATTTAATAATAATTAGAAAAAGGTCCACTGCAAAGCCTTTTCTATCTTAAAGTAAAAACGTTGATGATTTTATCGGCCTTTTGTTTTTATATATATGTACTTGTATTTTAGGCTTTGGCCATTGAAAAACAAAAACACAAAACTTTTTTAATTTTGATGTGTATTTTTAATATTTCCATTTCCAATATTTCGGTTGAATTTGTCAACCATCCTCAGGGACCTGATTCACATGAGACAAATTAAAAATATGTTACAATTATCACGACGAACCATAAAAATTAAACATTACAAAATTAACAAATTTTTACTTAATATAAACACAAAAAAACCTAAAAACTAATCTTACCAGTAATACTAAAACACTACTTATTGTTTAGAGATACTTTCGTCCACTGATCTTCGTTTAATTAAATATTTGTAAATATGAGCGCAATTGTCGGTATCTGTTTTATAATTCAGTTAATTCTGTGGGTGTGTGTTGATGATGTGGAGCATTTCTATCGTGTATCTTCTTTTGTAATTGTTCTCTTGTTGTAATATTTTTGTGTCGTCAAAATTAGGTGAGTGGCGTCGTTGTACTCAGTGCTGTTTTGTTGTCATTTAAGTTTTTTATGTCCGATTTGTGCGCTGTTATTCTTGTCCGTAGTTTTGATTTTGTCGTACCAAAATATACTTGTCCGCATTCGTTGTCTCCGTCTCCTTTACATGTGATTTTGTAGATCAGGTTTGATTTGTCCATGTCTTCGATTTTTGATTTTGTTTTGCTGTAGATCTTTCTTAGAGTATTGCAGCTTTTGGTGCCAGTAGAAAATTTTTTTTGTTGTATAAGTCCGATTTTTTTAAATTTTTCCGTGAAACCTTCCACATAGGTTACGCTTTTGTATAATTTTACCAGTTGAATATTCGGCTTATTATCATCTCGTGTTCTTTTTTCAATTAACAAAAGATTTATTGTGAGACCTGGAAAGTAGTTGTCTGATTTTTTGTTTGTTGTTGTTGTGGAATATTTAGTCATATGGAATATTTAGTCACAATGCTATGTCTGATAGAGCAAAAATTTGATACCAAGAGATGTACATGGTGGGAAGAAATTGCCTTGTACGACACTAATTGTAAGAGAGACCGTCCGTTATATTTACATACATATTTTTACAAATTCCTTACTGAGATAACTCAAATTTTTAGCACATATGATTTGAAACAAAAAAAAATGAAATCAATTGATTTGAAGAAAATCATTTATAAATCAAACTCTCAAAAACTGATTGGGAATTCAATTTCAAATCTCAACTCAGATTTGACTTTTGATGATTTGAATCAAAAATTCGAATTCACTTGTGATTTGAAATCTCAATTGACTGCATTCTTTTCGCAGCGGTTGATTTTGGAATGACTGGTCACTACCATTTGGCGGAGGATGGAGCTGTCTGTAGAAGTTCACGTAAGTGAGGAACGCGACTGATCGCCATTCACCTGGAAATGGCCAGGA
>JAWNPW010000800.1:0-11058 GCA_035078745.1 Diastata ussurica
CGTCCACAAGTTTCAAGTTTGCTATTTATTCCATTTCGTTTTTGTACCATTAGCACACTTTTTCTTTTATTGAAATGGCTGTAACTTTAAAATCTGTCATCAGATTTTCATGATGTTGGCTGCGTTTGACAGAGGATTCGAATGGTGCAAACTTCCAATAGATGACGCTGCATGTTGCATGACCTCAATATAAAGTTCAGTTATTTTTGGGACACACCGTGTATGATCGATTCAATTGTGTAGTAGTGATAGATTCGATATCCGCTGGACCGTCGCTACCTTTGCCAGTATAACTAGTTCTGTCAATGCTAAAGACAGATTGAATAGATTGAGTATCAACAAACTGATGAAAGAAAACTAATATTCTATTAGACTTCTAGTAATAGTTGTGTTAAGGGTATGTAAAATGATATTGTTCGTTTTCGGTTTCTTGGCAGGATATGTGATGGCATCCTTTTGCCAGCTGGAGCCATCTAAACTGGAGCATCAAAGGCAATTCTGTTTTTAGCCCATGACCTTGTAAGTGAGTAGGAAAGTTTCGTTGCACTTTCCTCATTCACTGCACGCAAGTGCTTTTAATAGCTTCTCTTGGAATAGATTATTTTAGGTGGTCTTTTCCCCATGTTTTGCAAATCATACCGTTACTAACTTGAAAGCTTATATACGCTTTGAAATCTTTTCTCTAGATCTTCAAGGATATTGAGCATATTTTTATTGGTCAACCTCGGCTTCAAAACATTCAAAATATTACAATAACTTCGATATGCTCACTCTACATCTTTTCAATAGATAATGATAAATTTGAAGAAATTATCCAACAGCTTACATATATAAAAAGTTCGACAACTCCTAAAGTTTTTTGTATGAATATTTTTCTAATTTCGTCCCATTGTCATTGACGCTGTTGATAAGAATTATTGCAATTGGCATAAATGACAAGTGGAAAAAATTTATAATAATAAAATATCTATAGAAGCATCCACTTACCGCATGGACGTTAGCACAAACATATATACTCACACAAGAACATAAGACCAGCTACAAGCAGACAGATTGTCGGACAGACAGACAGACATGCATACATTTGCAATACGCTACTTGTCTATGATCATTTAACGCTTTTTGGCGGTTATTGCTTATTGCTTCATCATTTTGCCTTTTTTTTTTTTTTTGCAACTTCCTCTTTTTTATCTCCTCCAACACGTTTAACTCTTTCCCAACAACTACAACTGCTGAATAGCTTTGTGGTTGTCTATATGAAGCGCTTGTATTTCATTGAATTGCAGCAGCAACAGCAGCAGCAGCGGCAGCCAGTATCCGCATCATCAGTTGCATCGCTTTCTGCGGTGGTCGCTATTTTATTCGTTTGTTCATTCGTTCAATTCATTCATTCGTATGCTTTCTGTATGCTCAGAAAGAGAATGCGGTAGGTGGTTGATTGCTTGGCTTGCTTCGACTGACTCAGTTAGCTATCGATTGCCACACATGCATTTTGTGGTTTCATTTATTATTGCATTTTTTATATTGCAAGTTTTTTTTATTATTTTTATTATTATTATTATATTGTGTTCAAACATTTTTCTAAAGAATTCCATTTTCTCATTTATTTATATTTATTTGATTATTGCACAACAAACTCAATTTCGCAGATGTTAGATAGTTTCGGGTGTACTTTGGAAGAAATTGATTCCTCTTTTCATTGCAGATGAGATATGATTTTGTGTGTGGATAATTTAGAGATAATGACTTTTGTTATTGGTTCCGTTTTGAATATCAATAATTTATTTCGTGAAAGCGGTAGCTATAATTCGACTTGAGAAAACCGTTATCTGAAGTCGTCAGAAGCTCTAACTATTCCTGAACTAATTTTTTTTTAATTTTGTATTCTTTAGTTTTGAGAATTCATAACTTATACAAATAAAATATTTCCGAAACTATTTCCTTCCGAATCCGAAGTCAGAATCTTCAGAATTTGATGTTATATACGCATCGCATCGGACAATTCTAACATCGGATTCGAATTCTCCACAGTAAATATCTTCGGCAGTGACCCTCAGCTGCCCAACAACAACTTGTTCATCATTTTTTGCGAATATAACCTCAAATATCTCAATAACCTGACGTAATCGGAAAATTTACTTCGTACTCAGATTCTATGCAGCAAACAGCTACGGAAATGACCTTCAGCTGCCCAACAACAATTATGACTTCATTATTTGTATCTGTATAAATAATTACTGCGTCAATTCTAATTTTCGTGAAATTCCGATACAGCTAATTTATATTGAGAGAGAGATTGGTCTATTCAGATTCTATATTCCAGATGTACGCCTAAGCGGAAAGTGAATATAGAATAAAATCACTATCTTGGAGCGGCTATGACCGCGTAAGAAAAACGAGGCAGCAAGTGTAGATGGTGGTAACAGCGCCGAAAAGTTTTAAAGGTGATTGCTCAAACTTACTGTGAAAATGAATTCCGTGAATCTAGCGTTATGTCCACAATCCAATTGGGATAACACTTAACATCGCCTATAATGTTCCATCGTCCAGATTCTGTGACAAATTGAGACAACTTGACACACCCCAACATGATAAAGTCGTCACCATATCTGATCAATTTAGATATGGCGATTTTTTATTGTCCGACTTCATTCCAATCGAATCATATACGCTGCACATCACAGATTATCTGGTGACGGTATAGATGTAATCGCGTACAACGTTCGAGGACTTGTTGCAGCTTTCTCTAGTTCGGAAAGAGAGTCGCGTCGAATAGGTCTTGTGGTGAACGAGAACAAGAGGCTGTTCTTGTCGTGACCAGATAAACGGACAAAATCAACAAATGATTATATAAAGTAATCGTTTCCTGTGAGATCATTATCGAGATTTAATTTTTGTAGATTGCAGGATCCCAATAAATTCGTGTTTCGTGATATATTATATCGGATAACCCATTGCGCTCTCTACTTTTCAGCAACATATTTGTTCTAAATCAATTTTCAATATTTTCTAATGTGTGAAGCCATCATTCTTTAAACATTCAAGTTGCTTCCAATTACACTTTTTCTCTTTAATAGAACGAATAGAATTGAGACTATAATTTCTTAATCTCTTTTGATTGATCGATATATTTAAAATCTGACAAAAACAATCAATTTTTATAATAATAAACACAATTTTTTTGCTCCATAAAACAATTAAATCTTTTTGATAAATTTTTATCTTTAGCAAATGCATTGCCATTGTTTATATTTCTACAATGAAATTGTGTTAACATGATAATAATAATCGAAACACGATAACAATATCATGACATGAAAAATAAATTGAAATAATTGAAATCTATTTGTTGAGCGGAAAATGAAATGATGACCTCAATCGATTAAAATTTTTTTATTTATTTATTTTAGACACAAACATTGTTGTAAACCACAAAAATAAAAAGAAATGAAATAAATTAATGTCTATTAAAAATATTTATTTAAGAAAACAAATTGATTCAAATTTATTTCGGTCAATTCTTAATGCAACAATTTGCGTGCGCCATCTCAAGTCGAGTCTTGAGTTTTTTATGATGAAGACTCACGAATAATTGCCAAAAATAAATGTTGACACCATAAAGCGTCGTAGGTCATTGATATCATTTTTCATCATTCAAATTTTCATACTTCATCGCTTCTACACAATTTCTTCCCCTTTTTCTTCTTCTTCTTCTTTTGGTGGTTCATTCATTGTTTGTTATAACATTGAACTTGAACTTTGTTGCTTTTGAATGTGCTTGTTTTTTTTTTTTTGTAGTTTCAATTGAGGTTCGTAGTTGAATTTTTTATTTGCTTTAGACATTTTTTGGGGAAAGTCAATACAATATTTGCTTGTGTGAAACTTTGTTTTGGATTCAGAGTTGATTGAGAAAGTTTTGCAGTAAATAACTTTAGTTGAAAGTATTCAGAGTTTCGAAATTCGCTTAAATGTCTGTGTGGTGCCACATTAGAAGAGCTTTGATCGTTATTTGGAATCTTTGAAGTTTCAGTTATTTGTTATTGATACTTTGTTAAACTCAGAGATTCAAGAAAATACCATTAATCGAATATTTTTCTTTTGTTCTCATCACAATAATTGTGTTCTTATGGATTCAATGATTTAACATTTTTTATACTTTCATTGCCAAACAAAATGGGACAATCAGAAAAAGCTGAGAAGTTTTGTAGTGAAGGTTGTAGGTCTAGTCAAGAAAAACAAATCTGCATACTTGGAATTTGGCGGAGGCCCCCAAAATCTAGACTTATGGTAAAAAAATGGCACTTACGAGCCTCTAACTTCCTTAATCATTAAGCGATTTTCTATTTCGTAATAGCTTTGGAGAAAAGAAACTTTCGAATAGTATATATGGGTTTGAGATTATATTATTATTATTTCAAGGCGAAGTGTATAAAGTGTAAGTGTGTGTTTTCCAGATTTTGGTGGAGTCCGTCAAATTCCAAGTAAGCAGTTTTGATTTAATCGACCTACAACCTCCAGTATAACAATTCCCAACTATTTCAGACTGTCGCACCATTTTCAGAGCTGAAGAAGTATCTTCCCTTAATAAGTTCGGTGGCAATGCAGATAAACTAAATTCCCTGATATTCGATTCTTAATAATACATAAAAACATTTTATTTTCAATTGTTTCCACTTTTTTTTTTCCAAAATATATAAATATAAATTTTCCGGCATTTATTTTCGAAATTTTTCCTTTATCTTCAAATTGAACATCAAAATTCTTTGCTTCGATCAAAATGTCGTGTTGCTTGAACTCTAACTCATACTCATACTTTTAAAATAATGTTAGATTTACATTGGTGTATTGACTCAAATGTCGGTAAACGTCGTGATATAAGCGCTTCGTTGGTTGGCGATTTTTTACTTGACATTCAGGTTGTTCAAAAACCCATAGTATAATGATCCATTTTTTTCTTATGTGTTGAATAAATTGCCATTCACCATCTGAGCATCATAGTAACAGTCATAAAAATATCCACAGTTTTTTCTTGAGTATTTGTATGTTTTTGGCCACGCCTAATTGTCGGATCCCAACCGTTTTTTGCACAGCTATTGACAACAATTACTCCATATATATGAGATTTTATATTAAGATATTGCGTTAGAAAATGCAACTAAATCTGCATCTCATTTCAATGATAGATAAATCCAAATATCTTCATAAAACAATTTTTTAAAAAATACTTTTACGTTATTTAATGGTGAGTAGGCTTCTCGATTATATCTTTTCAACGTGTTTGAGTACAATGGAACATTTTGTGTCCGAATACTTGAGCTTCAACTCAGCCAAAACCACTTCTATTCTACGCACCTTTTTTTTTGCTGATTTTTCGCTATATAACAGCTACAATTAATTACATCTGATCCCATATTGATCTGATCCCTATCATTAACAGATTCACTAGAAATTTAATTATGTATTTAAATAGAAGTTATTATCCAGATATTTTTAAAATTGAAAAATTTCTCCATTCAAGCATTTTCACTCGACTTTGCTCTTTATGTGGGTCTGTTTAGACTAATTTTCTCAGCTAAAATACCATCCGTAATCTCATAGTGATGGAACGAATAGATGAACGGATCGACGACTATCTGAAAAATGGTTTACAAATCTCTTTATTAATTACGATTCTTTCCTTAACAGGAGTTAGGCGCACAACTTGCCCATATTTATCACAAACTTTTATCATATAAACCGGATTCCCAGCTTATCATTCATATTTTCAGCTGATAACAGCATCCTCTGTATCTTGACAACACACTGTCGACTGACATAGGCATCTCCAGCATTCGCTTGTGGTCTTGAACTGAACTCATACTCCTGTTTGGTATCTTGCGGACATGCTATCCAACTTTTCTCATCTAGTTTTCATTTACTGAACTGCTTTGACAGTCCTTTTTTTTCTATCTAGGAATCCAGCAATTTAATAGCAGTAGATGCATTTGGTGCACTGCGATGCCAATCATTTTTCCACGAAATATTTAAAAAGCAATTTCTTCTATCCAATAATCGGCCATAAATTTACGAAAGATCAGATCAATTGACATTAAATGTGTTGTAATTCCTTGGAATATCATCTCTAATTGCAACAATTTGATGACGCAATAAAATCAAACTCAGTTCTCCGAAGCTCAACTGAAGTATTAAAATGCATACGAAAAGCAAATGAAGACATCAAAATACAATAAAACCAAAATGCAACTATGAAACTATAAATCCAATTGTCACTTGTCAACAACAACAAATCAAATCTAATCAAATGTAGAAAAAAAAACTAAAATTAAATGTGAGTTTAACAAAATTTCAACACCAAATTTTTACAGAAATGAAGTCTCGTTTCTACTTGAAGACGTTCGTTCATGATGAGTAGACGATGATATTTGTCATTTGTTTGCTGTCATGTCAAATGTCAGTTGGATTTTTTCCAGCTTTTAGATTATAATAAAAACAACAACACAAACAAATAAAATACAACAAAAATCGAGAAGACAAATTGTACTTTCAACTCATGATGACAAATTTTTCATTCACTTTTTGTTTTGTTTTAAAATTTTTTTTACAACATTTGACATATGAGCGATTCAGCATAAAAATGTCACTATCTAACTGCTGTTTCTTTTTATAGATGCATTTCGATTCTCTTTCTAAATGCTGGTCTAAACGCCACCCAATTCGGAAACTGCAACTTTATCTTAATGTCTTTTTACGACAAAACGTGCGTGAAAACGTTAAAACAGAAAAATTGATTTAAAAAAAAAAAAAAAAAAAAAACAATAAAAAAGTGAGCTATAAAAAACCCATTTGTAGCGCACAGATACAATTTTTATCTACAATTTTTATAAACTGTCGAATGAACGCTTAAAAAAAGAAAACAACAAACAAATATAAGAAGACTCAATTTAGCGGCATTTATTGATGTGAATTTATTGTAAAAATCATGACTGGTTGTTAATGGAACGGAAGTTGAAGGCTTTTACTTTTATCTTACTTGCCACACGGCGTCTATAATTCATCTATTGAGTATTGAAGACGCGTGGATTTGTAGATTTTCTCGAATTGACAACCAACTTAGCAGCTATATGGTTAATGGAAATTTAATTATCGTTTGTACGTTAGCAATTGAGTAGACATAATGCTGACAAGATACGTTCTCAATAACTCAAACGAAATCTCTAATCATTTGTATTTGTATTTTCATTCTTCAATACATACTTTTATATTATATTTATATTAAATTTTCACTTTTCAATTTGTATTTTTTTTTTTTTTTTCGATTTTCCAGTACGACAACGTGAACTCCTGTTTAAATGTGCTTCGCTCACAATCGGTTGGTGGATTGGATAATATCACCACTAACGACATCTGTGCTGGTCGTTTGAAAGCTGTGTTGGCATTATTTTTCGCTTTGAGTCGCTACAAGTCAATAAGGAAATCGGTAAGAACATTGGGTGAAAAATTTGAGTGGGAATATGAAATTGGAACAAAAATCAAAGACAATGTCCCAGTGACGAATGGCAACTGCACCTAGTGAAAAATAAGGATATGAATGCTCTTGTATAAAACATTGCTATGAGTGGATTCTGTCTCCATCAGAATGACTACTTAATGAGGTTGCGATAGTCTCATTTCAAGCTTATGATATTGGCATAGTTTTTAAAGATCACTTCTCCGATAAAACAATATTGGAAAGATATAAGATTACAAAAATCTGATTTAAAATAGAATTTTAAATATTTTTCATGAAAGTAAACATAGCATGATTAAAGCATTACTGAAATGTTGCACATATCGAAGTAAGCAAACCTACATAACTAATCTAGATTGTTATTTGTTCATCCGATGAAACAAAGGCACTCTTCCTACAACCTCGTATAACTTATAGGTAAGAAATGAAAAAAAAAAATAGTTGCAGAATTCGATCATGCATTGCAGAGAACACAAATATAAAATCTACTAGATTTCCGAGTACTCAGTAAAATATATACATAGTGGTAAAAAGAATATGCAGTCGAGTCTGAATAGAGTGAACTAATTTTTGCAAGAATGAACTAATTATGAACTTGAACTTTAGTGCAAAAAAATTGCAATGCTTGTGCACTTCAGACACGAAAACTTTTTAAAAACCAGGGAGAATGTTATAGTCGATTAGAACCGACTACTTAAATACCCTTCACCTTCTATATTTGCATTTGGACGATAATCTTTTAGTCAACTTCTTCGATTTGAAATTTTTGTAAAAAGTTCGTTGCTCAACTCTTTTAAAATGATAAATATTTGATTAATACGGTGAAAAGTGGACGAATCCTAGTTTTGGACAGAACATTTGTATCATTAGTTGACATAAATTTTCCAAATTTCAAAAGAAAATATTATATCTTGTTGTATTTGTGGCCATAAAAGTATCAAAACCATCACTAAAACACACATCGATGTACCAGAGGTACCCGAAAAATTGGACCGATCCAAAAACTCTTTCAACTTGCAGATGGGACATGTGTCCCATTTATATGTATAAAAAGTCTGTGTTCCAAATTTGTTTCGATTATCTGAACTCTTACTATCTAGTTTTTGCTTACGGATGGACGGCTCACTAGATCGATTTTTCTTTCGATGCTGAAGAATATATATACTTTACATGATCTCGGGTCACTCCTTCTGGTTGTTACTAACAGGCACAAACTTAATATACCCTCGTTGAAGGATATAAAAGTAACGTTACATTTTAACTTGTTTTTTGCTTTGACCGAGCGACTTCTACACAGCCTGATCACGAAGATTCTAAAATGCAAAAATATTCGAAACATTTGCTTTAGCCCATTCTTTTGCCTTGGCGAGTGCTTAAATAATTTTGTTTTTTTTTTTTTTTTTTTGAAATCTTCATCTTTTTCAAGTTTTTCATAAACATCACAGTCACTTAAATCATTCATTTTCATTCGGTTCACACTATCCGAGTTTGCATTGTTCACTCTTTGAAGTGTTCAATGTAAAAATATTTTGTTCACTCTATCCAAGTTTTCATTCTTTTGAGTGTTCACTCTATCCAGACTCTACTGTGAAAAGTCAATGATATTTTGCAACCAATAATAATTCCTGATAACCGAAATCTTCTTTTTTCGAGAAAATATTAGCGAATCACTTTTTGCATCTATTTTCCATCTGGGTTATTGTCTTTGGGAAAATTAAATCGGAAATAAATTTATTAGAATTTTATGTGCTCATCCCAAATTCTTTCAACAGCAAACGACAGCGAATACAGCAACAAATGCAAATACGGTTGTTGTCTCGACTACAACGACGAATTCAACCACTAGTCAACAGTTGGCACAATCGGTACAAAACGGAAATGAAATGGTGAATCGGTGAGTGTATAAACTAATTTTTTTTTAAATATAATGAAACCGGTGTTGCTTATACTCTTCAATAAATAAATAAAAATAGCTCCCCCCAAAAAATAATTATTTTTCAACTATGACTTTTGGATTTCCATTATATTTATCGGTATGGATACTTAAATTTTAAACCATGATTTTGTAATTATTTCTCATATTGTAACGTAAAGGAATTAGAGAATTTTAGGATTTGTTTCTTGAATCGCATTGTTATGATCCTATAATGCTGAAAATTGGAAAGGATTGTTTTAAAAAATATCGAAAGTGGTTACTCTTTCCATAGATGAGTGGATTAATCACATATTTTTAAAATGCGCCATTAATTGATATGCAATAAAGGCTCATGTTAGAAAACTGTTACTATATTTTAAAGAATCTTAAAAAATTAAAATATGGTTGGAATCCGTTTGGTTCGGCAACACTGTCGGCTATTTGCTCGATGGTGTTTGTGTCTCCGCTAATCACTTGAATTGACATGCATACGTAGTGGAATATTTGGTAATGGAATGAAATTTCAAAAGAAATCCGTTGCTATTGTAACGACGTAAATGAAATATTCAAATATATTGTTATATTTATTATTACATATGTACTTATATTTATTTTAAACAATAAAATTTTGTGAAATTGGATTCTTAATTATATCCGAATCGGGCCACCTCTATGATTCTCAAATTAAATATAAACCTTTTGCTGCTTGACTTTATTGGTAAGGAAGCTTCATAGACAAACTCAAAATAATCTCTTCTAACTGTAATACATAATTCAAAACTTTATGTTTTCGTTTTTGTAAATGATCTCAATTGCTACTGTCTCTTGTGATAATGTCTGCGAGAGTACTCTACAATCATCACAGCATGTCACGAAAATAAATCAGAAAAGTAAGAAATAAAAAAATTTTAACGGAAATATCAACACATTTTCAAATATGATGAATTTCCTCAGAAATTTCTCTACTTATATTCACTTAAACCCAAACGAGTGAGCTGGCTGACTGTTTGTTATCCGCCCTCCAATCCTCCAACCCAACAGACAAACAAACAAACAATTCTGATATTCAAAAAGAAAAGTTTAATATGATTTATTGGTTTGTTTGCCGGAAATTACAATATATTCTGCCCAACTACACCCCCAAACTTCCGTACCCACACCAAGCACCTGTATCAAATCACATTTTTTCTTATTCAAACGAACGCTCCACAACATTCGGTTTTGAGTGGATTGGGTAACTATAAAAAAAAATTACCATTGAAATTTTTTGACTTCAAAATTTGGCTCCCACTCCTACGACGCTTTGGCCCCAATATTCTTACACAAATGCAAACAAACCAAAATTGGCATGCTTTATAAAAAATCTTTCCAATTTTTCAAGTGCATAAATGTGCTTACAAGACTTTTACGCCAGCTCAGCATTGAATTTGCTTGCAGTAGAACTTTTGCCTGGACTGTTAGTTCTACTTCTTTAAGAAGTCAAACAACATTCAAAGCATGTAGCTGAAATTAGAAAAGTTTATTTGCCGAAACCTTAGAAAGGAGCAAAGGGCGGCAGTCATCATTTTTGTTCTTCTTTTTTTTTTTGGCTTGTGTGTTGTTGGTGTTGAAAAAACAACCCTCAAGCAGCCGAAGG
>JAWNPW010000803.1:0-13760 GCA_035078745.1 Diastata ussurica
GCTTTTTACAACAGAGTTAAAGGCCGTACCACACGTTAGAACGTTGTTTGTTGGGGTCAATTTCGCACCCCGAAATTCATTCTCACAAGGTGATGAATGCGGACAGTGTAACTGAAAAGACCCTTGTGAAGCTAAAATACAACTCTTGATGTACAGCTTATGTTACCTGTGGCGCAATTATGGGCGAAGTCCTACAGGTTTTGTCAAGCACACATCACATTCGTTCTATGCCTATTCCTCCTCCCGCAGAGTCGCAAGGGTCGCATTATCACATGCAACTGCCGCTATGCGATACAGAACTATTTCACGGTGATTATATCTCATGGCCATCTTTTCGCGATTTGTTTACGGCACTTTATATTTGCAACGCTCGCCTCTCCCCGGTTGAAAAACTTTATTATCTGAATCAAAAATGGCG
This sequence comes from Diastata ussurica, assembly GCA_035078745.1. Lineage (NCBI taxonomy): Eukaryota > Metazoa > Arthropoda > Insecta > Diptera > Diastatidae > Diastata > Diastata ussurica. Next base: position 419 of record JAWNPW010000803.1, read on the forward strand.
CGATGAAGCAAAAGATATAGTTAAAAATGTGCCGCTAACTAATGACGGATTTGATATAGCATGGAGAAACCTATCTGATAGATTCGAGAACAAGAGAGTTTTAGTTAACAGCCAATTGAAAATTTTGTTAGCCCCTATAGAGCGCGAGTCGAGCAGTGCTATAAACAATCTACAAATTGAGACTAATAATTGTCGTAGCACCCTCGAGTTATATAAGATTGATATTAGCAGCTGGGATGCTTTTTATCTTTTTGTGTTTCACGAAATTACCCGATGCCACTTCGGCGCTATGGGAACAGTCTCTGCCGAACAAAGAAATGCCTGAGTGGAAAGATTTAGATGATTTTTTGACGAAACGTTTTTACACATTGGAAACTGTGGCCGAAATCAAAGATCGTTCCCCAACCAAATCTGCTAGAAATTTTCAGCAATCCAATGTAGTGAATCGCGTGAAAACCTACCAGGCGAATATTGGAAACTTCAAATGCGTGGATGTAGCTCGCCAGAGCATGCTTTGAGGAATTGTCCCGAATTTATAGGATTGGACTACGAGAATGGATTGGACACCATGAAAAGATTACGATTGTGCCTTAACTATTTCGCCCATTCACACGAAGTGAAAGACTGCAGAAGTGAATATTCCTGTGCGGGATGCCGTCAAAGACATCATACCCTTTTTCACCGAGAATCGCCTAGAGTAGAAGTCAACGATAATATCCATGAGTTCTGCATCGTATAATACATATATAAACAGAGAACCGAACGTTAACTCCCATTTTTCGGAGGGATCAAATAATGTGCTTTTAGGTACGGCTATGGTTCTTATTCAGAATGAGGGTGTGAATTATCTAGCAAGAGCTTTAATAGATCCAGGTTCTGAGGCCACTTTTATCTCCTATAAACTTCAGAAACTCATCAAACTGCCTACCGAATCGCATAACGCTCAAGTGTCTGGGTTAAATAGTATAGTTTCAGGTCGAGTACAGAGTATGACTAGTTTTGTTTTACGGTCAATTATGGAAAATGACTTTCGAGTCAAAGTGTCTGCCTTAGTTCTGCCTCAATTGACAGGAAGATTAGCTCCGCATTCAATTACACTAGAATCTTCCAACCTCAACTTTGACTTTCGTCTTGCCGATCAAAATTTCATACACTCTCAAGAAGTAGACTTGCTTATAGGTGGAGATCTATACCCCCCAATTTTGTTAGATGGTGTGAAACTTCACGTTTTAGGAGCGTTGATGGCTCAACAGACAGTATTTGAATGGATTTTGACTGGACCTTTGAAGCCACTCTCCATATCAACGTTTTCTACTAATGTGTTTTATTTAGATGAAGTTCCCAATGAAGAAGAGACACGATCACGTCGTCGTCATGTTGCGGGTATCGAGTGTCGCATTTGTGGAGGAGCCCATGCACTACGAAGGTGTATCAAATTTCTAAAAATGACACAAAAAATATTGCATCCTGTCTGTCCCATAATCACGTGTGGCGCGAATGAGGTAGCAAAGGAAGGTGCCGACATTGTGACAATGCACATATCACTCTCCTGCATTCGGTAGAAGCGATACCTGATGCTCCGTCTGGATCGACAAAACACGTTCGTGTTCGGCCTAGTTCGCCCCAACGTGAAGGGCGATAGGAGACCTAGTTCGCCCCGTCGTATAGATCGATCGACAAAACACGTTCGTGTTCGCCCTAGTTCGCCCCAACGTGACAGCCGCGATACCGTCGTATGGATCGCTCAAACCATCTCGTCAGTGCTACAATTTGCTCACGCCGATGTATGCAACGCGATAGGTGCCCTCGTTCGCCCCGTCGTATGGATCGCTCAAACCATCTCGTCGGTGCTACAACTTGTTCACCCCGATGTATGCATCCCGATAGGAGGCCTCGTTCGCCCCGTCGTGAAGACCACTCAAACCATCACGTTCGTGTTGGCCTTGTTCGCCCCGACGTGCATCACCCGAGGTGACATGAATGTAACGAGAATATCTTTAAATATTAGGATTAATGTCGCTTATAAGAAGTTTCATTTTTTTTGCAGTGACACTGCCAGGCGGGCGGCAATGTATAGGCGAAAACGCATTTTGTAGGCTAGTTTAAGTTATTTCAATAAGAATTGCATTTGATGGTTTTTGTCTTAGATTTATTGTATAAACAATTGTTAAACTCTCTCTCTCTTTGTCGCGAGCTTTTCTAATTTGAGTATGAATTTTTTCATTTTCGATGTTTGCTAGTAGTCGATAAACAGCACCCCGAGCAATAAGTTAGTTTTTGCAAATAAACCCCCGAGGAATTGGATTATTTTAAAGGAAAGTGATTTGGAAAAAAGAATAAACTCTACTTCTAATTTTAAAAGTTTGGATGCGTTTTTTATTGTTTTCTATATTTTGGTGATCGTCTCGTTGGAATATTGTGGTGTTGATTCCCGCTGACCAGCTCGGAAAGTGTACCTTTGCGCGTTGGATTTATTGTGTACTCTGGAATTCTATCTCTTCTCACCTGACGCTTCATTGGCAAATTGTGCATTTTACAAATACTTTTTGGTTTTGTTTTTAAACCAAAAATACGAAAGTTGAGAGCAAAAAAATATAGTTGAGAGCCAGAGCGATTTTTAATACTTTTTTGGTTTTGTTTTTAAACCAAAAATACTTAAAACAGTACAGAGAGCACTTTAATTTGTTTTTTGGTATTAATTTAAAACTAATAAACATCAATGTTTGGAGAAAAAAGCATTAAATATTGGTTAAAGTTTTGTTTTTAAACCATTTTGAATTTAATGAAAATGCAAAAGTATTTTATAGTATTAAAATAATGCTTTTTTGTATTAAAATTTCAATTTAATTCCAAAAAAGTTTAAATTCTATTCCTACTGGAATTAAAAGTAAACTATAATTTTTAACTGTGTAGACACTCGAGAACAGATGTCGATGTTAGGGAGATGATACGCGAACGGAAGGAAAAAGCTATAGAAACTTTCGATAATTTTTACGAAGCAATCCTACACCTCACTGATAGACTCGATTACCCGTTGCCAGAGAATATATTGGTTGCAATCCTTAGGAGGAACTTATTGCCAGAGATACAACAGGAAATCCTCAACCTTTCAATTAAAAACGCATCCCAATTGCGTGACATAGTTAGAAAAAGGGAATTCTTTTTGCAGGATATGAATAATTCCATCAAACAGCGAAAAATGTTCTGCATAAGAAGCAAATTTGTGAGATAGTACTGGGTGTGGATAGCGCACTAGATGCTGATAATGATGAAATTTCTTTAGTATGCTGGAATTGCGGAGGGAGTGGTCACCGCTATCAGGAGTGCGTTGCTGAGCGGAGAGTGTTTTGCTACGGTTGGCGCATACCTAACGTTCACAAGTCAAATTGCAAAAATTAAATATTTTCAGATTTTCCGCAAAACAAACCAAGTAGGTCGATTCGTCGCACTCGTTCCTTTTGGCAAACAGTAAAAGCAGATTGGAAAAATTTTTGTAGCTCAATAATGGAACAACCAAACGATATTCAGCTTTATACCGAAGTCATCCTATTAGATAAAAAGGTAATAGGATTACTAGATACAGGTGCCTCGATTACTTGTATACGAGAAAGTTTAGCTTATGATTATTTATTAAAAAAATCACCATCTAAAAAAATTTATGCAAACGTTCGTACGAAGGATGGAAAATTACAGAATATTGTAGGAAAAATTAAGACCATGATAACATTCCGTGGAATTTGTATCGAGGTATAGATTTTTGGTCAAAATTTGAATTACTTCCGAATATATTGGTTAATCGAAATAAATGTGTATCGGAAATCGAAACATCTGATTTTCGAAATTTGTTATTAGAGCAGCAAAATCAATTAAATGAAATTATCCAGCTTTTTCCTTCATTTGCTAAAGAAGGCTTGTGTAAAACCAATATAATGTCTCACGTTATCAATGTAGGGAAAAGTTAATCAATTAAACAACGACATTTTCCTTTCTCATCCGCAATTGAGAAAATTATGTATGAATAATTAGATAGAATGCATACATTGGGAGTCATAGAAGAATCCACAAGTGCATGGTCATCGCCAGTAGTATTAGTCAGAAAACCAGACAAAGTTGGATTATGCCTAGATAGCAGAAAAGTAAACCTATTAACCATCAAAGATGCATATCCTTTGCCAAATATTGATGCGCAACAAACAATGACACTCCTAATGGACAAAGTGAATCCATCACATTTAAAATCCGAAGTTTTTGTGTACCTAGACGAGTTACTTGTCATATCAGCTACATTTGAAAGGCACCTTGAGGGAAGTAGCTGAAACTATTCGCTCATCGGGCTTAACTATAAATGTGGAAAAAAGTTAATTTTGCTTAAAAGCAGTTTCATATTTAGGTCACATTATAGGAAATGTTACGATTAGCACAGATCCAGATAAAGTTTCCGCGATAAAAGACTTCCCAATACTAAAATCAGTTAAACAAGTGAGGCGTTTTCTAGGCATGACTGGTTGGTACCGCAAATTCATTAAAAATTATGCATCAATAACAACTCCTTTGACTGATTTATTGAAGAAGAGTAGAAAATTTCTAATGAGTGAGGAAGCAATTTTGGCTTTTGAGCAGTTAAAATCGGTGTTGTGTACAGCTCCTGTATTACAGAGTCCAGATTTTTCGCAACCTTTTTACATTCAATGCGATGCTAGCAAGACTGGTGTAGGAGAGGTCCTTGAGCAAATTGATGAGAGTGGAGAAGAAGTGCCCATTGCATTATGTCAAAAAAATTGAATCGTGCACAAAGAATCTACTTTGTTACCGAACAGGAATGGCTAGCAGCGATATTGAGTATAAAGAAATTTCGGTCCTATATAGAAGGGCATAAATTTACAGTTGTCACTGATCATGCTTCTTTAAAATGGTTAATGACCCAATCAGATTTAAATACGCGATTAGCTCGATGGGCTTTGAAATTGCAAGCTTTTACATTTGAAATACAACATAGAAAAGATAGTCAAAACATTGTGCCAAATGCACTATCACGGGCATATACCGAATATCTAGCCGAAATTGACTTAGATAGTGGGTTATTCGTTGACTTGAAGTCATTGCATTTCAAAGATGATATGTTTATAAATATATTGAAGCATGTCAGCGAAAACCAGAGAAAAATCGACGGTTACTTATATCGTAGAACGGAACACGCTTCCGGCGACCAATTGCATGATGATCTGACATGGAAACTAAGGATTCCAAAGGGCTTGATTGCGGAAGTTATAAAAAAGGCTCACGATAGTTCTTTATCGACTCACAATGGCATACACAAAACTTTAGAAAAAATAAGACGTTATTATTTTTGGCCAAATTTAGCAAATGATGTTAAAAATTATGTTAACGGCTGTGAGATGTGCAAAATGACGAAACACCCAAATATAACTTTACGACCTCCAATGGGCAAATCAACCGAATCATTAAGAATCTTCCAAAAGTTGTATATGGATTTTCTCGGTCCGTATCCGCGTTCGCATTCTGGTAGCATAGGAATTTTTATTGCTCTTGACCATTTCTCGAAATTCGTATTTTCGAAACCAGTGAAAAAGTTGGCTGCTGACGCCATTGGAAAATATATTGAGGAAGATATGTTTCACTGTTTTGGTACACCGGAAACTATAGTATCCGACAAATGTTCGCAATTTAGATCACATGTTTTTAACAAATTACTTGAACGATATGGATTATATCATGTGTATACCGCAGTGCATTCGCCACAGGCAAATGCCGCTGAAAGGGTAAATAGATCAATTTTATCAGGAATGAAATCATATATAAAACCCGACCAAAAGAACTGGGATGAACATCTTAGTAGTCTTTGTTGTGCGGTCCAGCATCCATTCAGCTATTGGAACTTCGCCTTATTGTCTAACATTTGGGCAACATATGGTCACCAATGCCTCTACTTATAAGGTTTTACGCAAATTGCAAACATTAGAAGACAGATCAATTCATTTCACAAAGACCGATTCATCAGAAATTAAGCGGCAAAAAGCAAGGAAGCAGATGAAATCGCAGCAAGAAAAAAAAGAGCGTGCGTACAATTTGCGGAGCAGATTAGTTTCTTTTGCAGTAGGTCAGAGTAATTTTTCGAAGGGTTTCAATGCCAAACTAGCACCCACATTCTTAAAAGCTCGCGTAAAACAGAAAATAGGAAATTGCTATTACGAGCTAGAAGATCTAAAGGGTGATGTTATCGGAACTTATCACGCGAAGTGGCAAAGCAAGCGTTGTGTTGTCTGATACCACACTGATTCTGGCTGGGGGAAATTTGTAGCAGCGCTTATAGTAAAAGAAAAAAAAATTAGTTAGGAAAATATAGAAAACTATGGCTGCTAGAAATTGGTGGGTGCGATCGACGAGGAACCTGGCACCATCTTGTGGAAAGTAGCAAAAGCGGATTGCTGCGTAAACTCGTACAAGTTGCTAATTAGTGCATTTGCAGTTCCCGCCTTCATCCCACTTTAGTTTATGTTTAAATTTGAATTTTTTTTATGTATTTGGAATTTTCCAGTTGCCCTTATGAATAGAAGGAAAAAGAAAAAAAAATTATTACCGTAGATCTGGAATTGGCTCGCAAATTTTGTGGTGGGCGACTCTTTAAAAGCCCAAGTCTGTCAAGAAATCAGATTATTTGGCAACGAGAGGCATAGTGAAAAGTGATTGCTACAAGTAAAGAGCAAATAATAAAGTCAAGTGTGAGAAAATCCAGAAGAAAAAAAATTTTTTATTCAATTTATGAATTCATGGAAACTTAAATACATATACTCAAACTATTGTTCTGTTTCCGTAGCTGAGAAGTTATTAAAAATTTTAGTTTCGTGCCAAACTTAAGTGAAAAAAAATTAGGTAAATTTTTTTTGATTTTTTTTTTTAATTATTTGCCTATCGCAGATCGTGTGATATTGAAATTCTATTTGGGAAAACAAAAAAATATAGATTTGGCTAACTGGGAGTAGCAGATAACAACCAGACGAGAAGAAAAGCTGAGCAGAGAGGCTGAGGTTGCAATAAAACTGCCAAATCGAACTATTTTTGTTAAATTTTTAACGAACACCAACAAATCGTCACCTTCATGCAATAAAGAAGGCAGCGGAAGAAAGAGGAGTAGGAACGACGTTTAGTAGTAAAGTTAGCGGCGTCGGTGGCAGAGCTGTAACCAGTGATTTTTTTTTTTTTTTTTTTTTGTGTTTAAACGGTCGAGATATATTTTGTACATAAAAAGAAAGAAAATTTTGAAAAAAAAAAAAAGGGAAGGAAAAAGCGAAGGTGGCGAGAAGTGCGGGTAATTTGAATTTTAATGTTATAATTTAACGACTATAATCAATAGTTAGTGATTCTGATTAAGAAAGGGGGGGAAAAAAAAACTAAGCCCAATGTTATAACTGAGAAAAGAAAGAAAATAAAACTTTAAAGAAAAAAAAACAAAACCAACAAGAAAAAAATAGTGAAAAAGTTAAAAGCTTTCGAAATTTGTGGAACATAGCTTTTTTATTGTTTGTTATAAAGAAAACCACCCACTAGCTCATATACTAACTTTCGTCACAATTTTTACATTTTGCGTGAAAGTTGTCCGACCGACGTTGTTGTAGATTGACCTAATGTCTCTATTCTCAATTGGTGACATCTTACTCCCCTGCCCTATTGTAGACGAGTGAGCGGTGACTTTGTTGGGCTTGCACAATATTTTTAACAACATAGCTTACAGTTTTAAATGTTTCAAAGTGCATTCGAAATAGCAGCATGAAATGACACTCAAATATTTTCTATAACCTTCCTCAAACTGTGAGTCTGAGTTGACTGAGCTGAGATGAATAGAACAAGTGTAGCCATTATCAAGTTATTTATTGGTCAACAATTTCGGCATGGCAGCGAGAATTGCTCTAGCGTATGAAGTCTACCGATTGTTGGAATTACAGCACAATATTTCCCAATTGCTGCAACGTTCTTTATTTCCCGACTGTTTGGGACCGCTAATTTCGTACAAAGGTCCTCAGCTTACAAACTTTCGCTTGCGGATTGGAACCACGTGATGCAGATTATTATTGGTTAGCTGTGGATATCGGATCACCGTATTAAACATGTTTGAACTGCAACAGCTGCCCTCACACCAACAAAGTTTGTGAGTTGCACCAGCGTCCGAATATCGCAAAAATCTCTCCATTTGCCCTATTGGACGGTTAACCTCGCACATAAGTGTTGTTGGTTGCCACCGGCTGCTGCGTAAATTCTAGTTGATGGTGGCGAACAGCGCCTTTGGGGTTGCCACGGTCTTGTGCTTTTTTTTTTAATGCGCTCTAGATGATCATCGTACATCGGACATTATCACTTTGAATACAACCTACGTGATAGAACTAATGACGAGTACGTAGCTGTGCCAGAGTTTTTTTTGTCAGCCATTGGACGAGGCTGGTAACAGTAATGTCAATAGCCAAAATCTGGCAACACCATAATAAAGTCCGACATTTTTTAGTGTAAACGTACTCACAACGTTTTGATGTACAATGCTATTTGTTTTGTTTATAGTGAGTTAAGAAAATCAATTTGGCAAAAAAAAACGAAGTGTCAAGAAAAGGTTTTCGTTGGACTATTTTTCACAACTTTCTACGTAGATTATCTCAACAAGAACTTCATCATTTAAAATTTTTTTTGGCTTGGCAACCCTAGCGCTGTTAAAATGTGAATTTGAAAGTGTAAAAATATATTTATTAAAATTGTACGTACAGAGTTTAATGCAATACCAGATAACATTAAAAAGTGAATGTGCATATGGTACTGTGTTGTTGGATGCTGGAATACATTTGAAACGCCTATTCCAGTATTTGTGCTGCGGTGCGTCTTTGACATACGGCCAGCGGAGCACCCAAAACAATTGCTTATGTTATTTACTGTCTGACTTGATCAGCTGTTCTACAATACAAAAGCTCTCGATGGATAAAACTTAGTTTTAGAAAAAAAAGCTTTCTAATCGCCTTCGTTAGGACACAACCCTAATGGCAATGGTTTGTGAAACCCCACCACCAGAGGGCGGGGATAATTCATTAAGCCCAACAAACATGGACGCGTCCTCATCGAAAAATTTAATTTTCTCTTTTAGAGAACAAATTAAAAATCTCGAAGTTTTCTACAGCCAACTAAAAGAAGAGGTGTAACGAGAAATCGCCAAATCCCAGATTTACTGATGATAAAAAAAAACCAACGTCGCCCACCGCCTATAATAATATCTGGCATAAGCGATTACCAAAAATTGTATACGTCCATTAAACAACATCTAAAGCAAGAGTTCTCAATCCATTTAAATAACAAAGATGTGTCTAAACTAAATGTTCAAAATGCGGATGACTATCGCACCACGACAAAAATGTTAAACGAATCAAACACACCTTGATACTCCTATGAAGATAAAACAAACTGCGACCGTAAAGTTATGATAAAAAACATTCACCACTCATTTGAACCGCAAACAATTATTGATGCATTAAATAACCAAGGCCTAAAAGCCACAAATACAACGAACAAGCTGAAATTCAAAATAAAACAGCCGCTCAATATGTTTTTAGTTTCATTCGAATCTTCTGAAGACATCCTAAGAATTTATAAAATAAATAAGTTGCTTGGAAAAAAAAACTAATTAGATCACGCAATGTAAAAATTGTCAGACCTATGGTCATACTAAAAACTATTGCTCTAAACCGCCAAGATGTGTAAAGTGTGCTGGAAAGCACAAAACTGATAGTTGTACAAAACCCGATAGTGAACCCCCAAAATGTTGTAATTGCGGAGAAAAACACCCAGCCAATTATAGAGGTTGCCTAGTGGCCAAAGATCTGCAAAAGATTAAAAACAAAAGGGTTGCTAACGATAAAAAAAAAAATTATTGAAACGGCACCAACTGATAGAAATGTCGCAGACAAAAAATAAATTAAACTGCAGTTACTTGCGATAAATAGTAAAAATAAAAATAACAATCACGATCAAATAACTCTTATTATTTCTGGTAAATCATACGCCCAAATAGTTCGTTCAAAAACACCAAATGTCACTCCGCCACTACTAGCGCAAATTCTAATAAAATTATCGACACAAGAAGAAATTTTGGAATCCTTGTACAGGCGACTGGAAAAGGCTGAAAACAACTCATTTCGACAAGTGAATTAAGAAAAAAAAAAAAATGGCTAACACAATTAAAATAATGTTATGGAATGCGAATGGCCTTTTGCAACATAAACACGAATTACAAACAACCATGAACATCGAAAATATCGATATCCGTCTCATATCTGAAATCCATCTTCTAAATCAAACCACAGTACAATTTCACAATTACAAAGTATATCATACTACTCATCCAAGTAATATTTCCAGAGGAGGAAGTGCTATAATAATTGAAACTATTATAGAACACCATGAAGAACCAAAACTGTCCACATTCGAGTTTCAAGCTACTAGCGTATCAATTAAAACTAGAGAGCATAGATTTGTTATTTCATCAGTCTACTGCCCTCCAAACCAATCAACCAAAACTGACGCATATGTACGTCTACTACAAATGTGCAAAAATAAATTCATCATGGGAGGTGACTTCAATGTCAAAAATTTATGTTGGGGATCCAGATTAACCAACACCAGAGGGCATGAACTATTGAAAGCAATTCGACAAACATGATGTGATTTTATAACTACCGGCCAGCCTACATATTGGCCACCAGACGTAAAAAAGGCTCCTGATCTGTTACACTTCTTTATAACTCATCAAATATCTAGAAATTATATTTAATTACACGACGGGCTGGATCTTAATTCGGACCACTCGCCAATATATTTAACTATCAATGACTCCATCATTCTAAAGCAGCAAAACTGTTATCTAACAAATAAGCTGACAGATTGGCAAAATTTTCGAATAACGATTGAACAAAGCCTTGCAATACGTACTTCTATAGATAACACCAGTAATCTAGATGACGATGTGCTAGATTTCACAAAACTCATACAGAAAGCCGCTTGGAAATATATTCCAATTCAAAAACGCAAAACTGCAGGACTGAAATATCCACAATATATAATGAATATAATAAAAACAAAGCGAAAAATTCGAAAAAATGGCAACAAACCCGATATCCTCTATACAAAACTCAGCTGAATTCAATTAAAAATAACTCGCGAGTACTATTGAAAAAATTTAAAAATAATAATATGAATACTTACCTTCACGCATTAAGTAATGAAAAGTCTAGCGAAATTCCCTCTGGAAGTCAACCAAATATTTAAAAAAAACAACTACACATAACGCGCCAGTTAAAACACCAGAAGGAAAATGGGCGAGAAAGAACGATTAAAAATGTACAATATTCTCAAATTATTTATTCCATATTCTTAAGACCAACGACATTGATGAAACTGAAAATTGGCCAGAAATACCACAATGCTCTCAAAGAATTGAAGCAGTCCAAAGAGAAGAATTACTAAACATAATAAACAAATCTAAAAATATATAAAAGATTTGTAAAAGATCTAAAAATAATAAAGCACCAGGATATGACCTGATAACAATGGAGGTTTTAAAAAACTTACCCGAAAAAGGAATCGATTATCTACTTGATATCATTAATAGCTGTTTTCGGCTAAGGCACATTCCAATTCACTGGAAAGTTTCTGAATGTGTCATGATTTTGAAGCCAGGGAAATCGCTTCATGAAGTTTCTTCAGCTATGTCAAAAATTATGGAAAGACTACTACTCAGGCGGCTAAGCCAAACCGTTAACTTAAATAATGTGATCCCATCGCATCAATTTGGGTTTAGGGTAGCGCATTCGACTATAGATAAAATCCATAGAATTACTTCCGTAATAGAAAAATCGCTAGATGAAAAACATGTGTGTTGGGCAGTTTTTTTAGATGTTGCGAAAGCTTTCGATACGGTTGGGCACAATGGCCTAATATACAAAACGCGACACATATTTTCTAAAGAATATTTAGAAATTCTGCAGTCATATATCACAGCGCGCTACTTTCGCATAAAGGTTGAAAATTCCTTTTCAAAACTTAAAGAGATCCGAGCAGGAGTACCACAAGGAAGCATTCACAATCTGCTCTTCACAATCTATACGAGAGATATTCCAGTGCCATCAATTGATACGATAGCAACATTCGCTGAAGACACAGCTATACTTGCCACGGGCACAAACGGACAAAAAAGTGGCGCATAGTGCTAAATAACACGAAATCAACTCAAATAAACTTAAAAAACAAACAAAAATATTAGACAAATTCCGGTTTACATAGACGATACGCAAATTCCAATTGTAAGCAGTGCAAAGTATCTTGGCAAGACTCTCGATGTCAAATTAAAATGGAAAGAACATGTCAAGAAAAAACAAGACGAGTTTAATATTTAAACATTAAGGCGCATTGTAAATGCTCCTTGGTTTATCCGAAATTCTGATCTTCATCGAGACCTAAAGATGGACACAGTTGCTGAAACAATAAAAAAATCACAACATCGCACAATAGAAAGCTAACGCAGCATGTCAACACAGAGGCGTCACAGTTAGCCAATACCGACGCTCTCCTTCGAAGACTGACACGAAGAAAACCCCATGATCTGGTAGCATAAGTACCTAGTCAATTTATATCAAAAACTACAACATATAAGGGTAGGCAGCTTATGCAGGATAATAATCTAGATTACATATCGTCAGGAGAACTAACATACTGACCTACTGTCCCAAGGAAAATTCCAGATCTCGTTGATTTCTGCGTTTCCAAGCGTGTCAAAGTTAGTCAAATTAAAGCAGATTCATGCTCAGACCACTCACCCATAATTTTGTCTGCTAAAAATACAATAATCCAATGTTCTTTCTACAACTCACTCAACACCTCAAAGGTTACGTCAAAACTCGCATATTAGTTGTCCACTTTTTGTTAAGATCAAAATCGAAGAAAAGCGTAAGCTGAGAAAACTATGGCAAACTACAAGGTCACTATTGATAAAAGCAAAATTAAATAGAAAGGCAAAGGAATTAACGAAACTCTTGAACTCTTTGAGGAATACTGCTATACAGCATTACATAAGAAGTCTTACACCATACCAAAACAGCGACTTTTCACTTTGGAATGCAACTAAAATGCTCAAGCGACCAAAGCTACATATAGCACCACTGAGAACAACAAGTGGAGAATGGGCACAGAGTGACGCAGAAAAAGCAGGAACTTTCTCCAATCACTTGAAGTCAACGTTTATGGCTCACCCTCCTGAACTTCCTGAGGAAGATTATGAACATATATTGTCTTTCCTCCA
>JAWNPW010000804.1:0-13755 GCA_035078745.1 Diastata ussurica
TAAAATTCTGATAGCTAATTCATAGTTCATATTTATATTCAAAAAAAATGTAAATATACTAAAATATAATTATAATAATATAATAAAATATAGTAATATAATTTGTATAAAATTATTTTGCAATCTTGTCCCTCACAAGTTATGAAATCCACAGGGATTATTGGCTATAACGTCTAATAGGTATCACCAAATCGCAAATTTGCTGAGAAAAGTTAGTATTGGCTAATAAATTCGAAAAGAATGTTAAGTGTATAGTTCTCAAATTTCTGTATAGTTCTTTGGTGATAATAAAATATGTTGAAGTACAAAAAGTGTCTCGGCCATCTCGTCAATGAAGTGAAGGAGAATCAAGTTAAAAGAATTGTCGAATCAGAGTACTCAAATACATAGAATATCAAAAACAGAACTATTACATGATATTTCGAGTATTTGTTTTAAGACTATCATCTTAGAATTGTTACAAGTACCGAATTTACTCATGTCAAATATTCGTCTACGTCTTCAACAATGCTATTGAAATCGCACACATCTTGCTGCAAATATTTTCTTTTTCTTTTTTTGTTGTCTTTGGTTTCTTCATTAATGAATGTTTTACAGTAAGACATGACTGGAGTCGATTGATATACTTTCAGATTTCTTTACACGCTTTGGCGAATTTCTTGAGCTATTCCACAGTTAGCAGTAAGTATTGTTACTAATGTGCTATTGTATGCGTTAAAGTAATATCCCATGGCGGATATTGTTTTTAGGCAAATCAAAGCGGCTCCAGTCCGACTTTTGTAACATCCAGAAGACAGGAAGTTATTGATTTGACTCTATTAAATAAAATTGCTAGTAGGCTTATCAAACCGTGGCGGGTGAAAGAGGAAGTTTCTCTCTTTGACCACCGCTACATTGAATTCCGGTTAGGTATTGATATTATTTCCATACCATCTGGTCGGAATCCTCGAAAAGCGGATTGGGATCGTTTTGGTGAGATTCTCTCCGAGAGGATCACCAATATTCCTAAAGTCAAAAACATAGCATCGATTGAGAAAGCTGCTGAAACGTTAGCGGTGACTACGCGAGAGCTATGAAACTGTGTGCCCGCTGCGCAAAAGTAGACAAGGCAATGTGGTCCCCTGGCGGAACACTGAGCTTTCGAAACTTCGTAAAACATTCAGAAAACTTCTGAAAAGAGCACTAAAAACTCAGGAAGAAGCAGGCTGGACTGTCTATCAGCTCAAACAGAAGGGATATAAGAGAAAGTGATGTCTTCTAAACTGGACTCTTATAGGAATTTCTGCTCAGAGCTGAAGGACACAAAAGACTCGGCAAAACTTTGCCTGGTGCTTCAAAAGGACCGTTCTGCAAAGTTGGACTCGATTCGAATGTCCGATGGCTCCCATACAAACTCGAAATCAGAAGCTTACAGTGAACTCCTTGCAACCCATTTCCCGGGTTGTAGGGTGACCACAGCTAATGATCAGCGCTGTAACGTCTGAACAGAGTACAGTAGTCACCAAAAGAACATGGTATAAATCCTCTCGGATAGTTACTGAAAAGTCAATAAGGTACTCCTTATCGTCCTTTGATAACTTTAAGTACTACGGACCCGATGGCGTATACCCAATAATGCTAAAGAGAGGCCGCTTGTGGTAGTTCTGAAAAGAATTTTCACAAGCTGTCTAGCCTTTGGTTTTGTACCAACTCTTTGGCAACAAGTCAGCGTTGTTTTCATTCCTAAGCCTGGCAGGGATGATTACTCGCTGGCAAAGAGTTGCAGGCCAATTAGTTTATCCTCGTTTATGCTAAAAAGTTTCGAACGAATAGTTGAAAAGTACATCAGGTCGAGGGTTCTTTCTCGAAGGCCTCTCAGCTATCACCAGCATACTTACCAAAAAGGAAGATCCTGTGAGGCAGTCTCCACGATCTTATTTGTCAGTGTCGGCGGACTTTTGGAAAAACTTGGGCTCTGAGTCCAGCTATCGTGCACTGGCTGTACATAACATTAATCAGACCGTTAATTGCATACGCCTCGGTAGTATGGTGGCGCAGAACACTGAAACCCAGTGCTGCAACACTTAATAGACTGCAGAGAAGTGTATGCATTGGTATCACTGTGGCGATGAGTACAATACCCGGTGATGCGCTATTTACATTGCTGGATATACTTCCACTGGACCTTACGGTCCAACAGGATGCCATGAAGGCAATGTGCAGACGCAAGTCAAACGGAGTCTGGCATGAAGAACATAACACATGACATAGACCAATCTGTCGAAAGCTTAGCGAACAATGCAATTTGTTCAATATGACGGTAGATAGTCTCGTATCCTGTGTCAAGTTTGGTAAAAAATTTATGGTTAAGTTCCCAAACAGAGACCAATGGAGTGATCCAGAGGAAACTGTTAGCGGCCAAAAACCTCTACAGGATGCGGGTCGGGATGCTATCTGGATATCGAAACCAGGTACTCATACACTATGGGTGAAATGGCAACGGTTTTCCAAACGGAGATCTTTGCCATTCTAGAAGTAGAATGTTGGATCTACCACAAGAGATGGTGTGGAAGAGTCATTGACATCTGCAGCGATTGTCAAGCTGCACTAAGATCCATTGAATCTCCACTTGCATCTCTAAAATTGTGAATGAATGTAAGACAAAACATAACTCTATTTCTAGCAGAAATAAGGTTTGCCTTATGTGGGTTCCGGAACATTCAGGAGTTCTAGGAAACGAAATAGCTGATGAATTGGCCAATAAGGGATCGCTGGAACTTCCAATGAGCCCAGAACCGATCATCCCGGTTAGTGCTGCTCTTTCCGTAGCGTGGATCACAAACCAAATGGACAATGAACATGCAGAACTACCAAACTCTTCCTATCGCGGCCTGAAAGGAAGACAAGAGACTTCTTACTTCGGTTGAGTAGGAGGGAGCTTAGACTCCTGGTGGGCCTATTTACGGGGCATATAGCATGCGGCCAGCATTTGGCCATCATGGGAATGATTGACAATCCAACCTGCGTATCCTGTGGAGAGGAAACGGACTCTACTGAGCATTACCCTGTCATTTTCCTGCTTTCTCAAGAGCTAGGATGCGCTTGTTAGTTGTTGATGTGTTTGAGATGACCCAGGTGCACTCTCTTCCACTTGTCGGACTTCTTAGTTACAAAAAAACTACTAAGAAGTTTGAGCAATCATAAAATACCACCCATTTTATCTTTCCTACTATCTTCTTTTCTCTTCTCTCACTCTCTCTCTCTTCATCGGGTTTGGCGCAACAGACTATCATTGTCTGCGCGCCGGTGAAAGACTTGTCTTCTACGCTGGCATTCCAGCCCTCATTAATTCATTTCATTTCACTGTGTTATTGTACCTTGCGGGGAAGGTTCGGAAGCTCTTCCAATAAGAATACCTTGTGCATTTATATTCAATAGTTGGCTTCAAGATGGTAAGAAAATCGATCAACAATTAATTGAAACTTTCCAAAATTAAACTCTACTCGAAGTTGATGCCAAGCTTGATATCATATTCAACGCGAATATGTCGATGGTCAAAATTAACGAATAATTTAACTTAAATTATCGATTTATCTGCACATTTTTTTCCCTTTCAGCTCGTAGAACCTTGCCTTACAAATGAACTATAAAGAGAAAAAAATGTTTTGATCCAGTGCTTATGTTTTTACAAGAATGTGATTAGATTTGCGAGAAACGTGGCAAAAACTAGTTTTAAAACATTCTGTATTTCAATTTCTTATGTAAAAATTGACAACAAGTGCATACTTTTATACATAGGATGTGTACAAGTATACAATTATTATTCGTCAAAAGTATTTTGAAATCAAATTAAAAAAGTTAATTAGTCGAAAACTTAGAAAGTACGAGTCCCAATCAATTTACGGCCTATCTGTTGCTCAAGAAAATAACTGTGGAAGTACCATACATGATGATAAATTTAATGCTAATTTAAGGAAATGCAAGAACTGCGATAACAACCACAGTACAAATTGAAACCAAAAAAAAAAAAAAAACAAGGTAACTACATACTCCAGGATCTGCATGAAAACCTGCACTATGCAACAAATCTATAATCGGCAAATGGATAAAATAATGAAAATAAAATCATACAATATAATCCATATGCAAATGTACACCGCTCAACGCTAATCATTCATTGTTTAAAATGCACAGTTTGTAAATGCAGCGTCAGTTGAGGATAGGGTGAACTCCAGAGTGAACAACAAATTCAACGTGCAAATGTACACTTCGAAATCTGTCCAGCGGAAATCAACATCAAAGTACTCCATTGAGACGATCATCACAAAATATAGAAAAAATGAAAACGCATCCAAAATTTTAGCGTTATTAAAATTAGATTCAAAGTTTATTTATATTTTTACCGAACCACATTCCCTTACAATAATCCTCGGAGTATTATTTACAGACAACTAGTTGCTCGGGGTGTTGCTTATAGACTGCTGTTTGACATATCAAAATTAAAAAGTTCATGCTCAAATTGGAATAGCTAATTATATGAATTAGTGCAAAAATATATTATAAGCTGCGACAAAGAGAGTGTTCAACTATTTTTTATACAATAAAGCCACGACATAAACCATCAAATGCAATTCTTATTAAAATAACTTAAACTAGGCTTCAAAATGCGATTTGGCCAAAACACATTGGAACAATCACTAAACCAGCTTAGGCAACAAATGTCACAATTTATGAGCACAATGCAATAAATGACGCAAGAATTAAGAAAAAATCAATCTATGCTGCAGCAATGCCCACATAAGAATGACTTAGAATTTTTTTTTAAAAACTAGAAAGTATTAAAAATTTTATCGCAAGGTCTCGACATTGGGTTCACGGGCTAGCCAACGAATTATCCAACTAGCACTGAAAAAGTTACACATCTAATTGCACTTAATTACAACGCTGCCAAAAACTTGACTCGGCTGCTTTCATAGTAAAACCAACTTCAACACATCGCCAGAAATTGAATATCTATTAATACAGAAAATAAAATTTAAAAAGAAGTGGCAAGCGGCCTAATCACTAAGGTTAAAGAAGGATTGCTTCAGTAATTTACATCATGTTTTGAAAGTAAATAAAGAGATGACGCTTCAAACTTGCTTTCAGAACCTAGCCAAAACTAAAATAAATGACCTCATTACATACATAAGCATAACTTCATACAAAGCGAACGTCAAGGTCAAGCCACTCAAAATATCCAACAACAAAAACAACTACAGTTACAGTGCAAACAATCAACAAACGAAAGCCAAGCAAATGAACAAAATTCAAATAGAATATTTTCCTTACAAGAACAACAAAGTAATTTAGACACCAATTTATAGGAAGCACTCAGTTCTATAAAATCACAAAAATCAACGATTGTCGAATACTTCACCAATGAAGACGAACTAAATAAATAAATAGAATGGAAACTTAACAAACGTAGAAAAAAACGTGAAGCTGAATCATCACCAGAAAATTTACAAAATGAGAAAACTCCGACAGGAAATACAATTGCTTGAAAAACATTCCGACCTCCACCAATAATAGTGTCTGATGAACATACTCATCAACAACTTCAAGAAACAATAGAAACATTAACAAAACATAATTATAACATTAAACGTCAAAACAATGGTTCAATGAAAGTCAGCGTTACTGATATTGAAGACTATAAGACGGCAACGGCAAAACTCTCAAACACAAATATTATTTGGCACACATACGAAAACAAACATACCAGACCGATAAAAGTTATGGTAAAAAATATTCATCACTCATGTGAACCAGTTATGATTATGGACGACCTTAAAACTCAAGGGTTTGATATAATGCAGGTGAACAGAAAACTAAAATGGAAATGAAAGGAGCCACTTAATATGTTTCAGTTGACCTTTAACTCAACTGAAAACATTAACAAAGTTCACGCAATAAATAAAATCTGTAAAACTAATGTTCTAGACTACCTCGATGTGCCAAATGCGCTGGTCAGCACAACACTAGTGACAGCACCAAACCCCACTCTGAACAATCAAAATGTTGCAACTGCAATAAATCACACCCAGCTAACTACAGAGGCTGCGAAGTAGCCAAGGAAATTTAAAAAATTAGAGATATGGTAATAAACCCTCAAAAGGAAAAAATTTTTACAGTTAGCAATACTGAGGAAGCACAAATAAAAACAACTATATCGGCTGAAGACAATAATTTTGAGGCGTCATACAATAAAAACAAAACATTTGCTCAAGTAGTACGAAACTCAGAAGTGAGGCAAAATAATAATGAAACAGGTTTACTACAGAAAATCCTAGACAAGTTCAACAAGCAAAAAGAGTTTTATAATCCACTTAATGAACGCTTAAGTTTAATAGAAAAAAATGTTCAAAATCAAATTAAAAATTGTTAACATGACTAGAGATTTAAAAATATTGCAATGGAATGCCAATGGGCTTCTAAAACACAAAAATGAATTAGAAATTTTTCTAATGAACAAAAATGTTGACATCTGCTTGATTTTCGAAACCCATTTTACAAAAGCGTCGTACATGCGCATAAACAATTATAATACTTATCACACTTTTCATCCTAGCAATAGCACAAGAGGAGGTAGTGCCATCCTAGTGAAAAATAACGTCCATCATTATGAAGAAAATCATATTTCTTTAGACGAATTTCAGTTTACATGTGTAACGCTAAAAACCAAAAAAGGCATGTTATCCGTGTCTTCTGTATACAGTCCTCCGAGACATAACATAAAGCAAGACCAATATGAAAAAATTTTAAAATCACATAAACACCGCTTTATAATGGGTGGTGATTTTAATGCCAAAACCACATCATGGGGTTCAATGCTTACTACAACGAAAGGTCGAGAGTTTTTGGCAGCGATGCAGAAAACAAATTGTGAAGTAATTTCAACAGGCTTACCAACGTATTGGCCAACTGATCCAAATAAGTTACCAGATTTAATCGATTCATTATAATAAAGCAGGTAGAGCAAAAATTCATGACAATAGAAGACTGCCATGACCTGAGCTCTGACCACACACCAATTGACTCTAAGTGAAGTCGTTATAACAGTTAAGTTAAGTTAAATTAAGTTAAGTTATTAAAAAACGTATCTTTTGAGAGTTTCTCAAGAGACCTAACAAACGATCGCAGTACCGACTTCTCTTTATGGAAACCTACAAAACAAATGAAAAGGACAATATCAGTGATCAAAAAAAGTAACAATGAATGGGCTAGATCCATCCAAGAAAAAGCAGATTTATTCGCATTCCATTTGTTCAATACATTTCACGAAAATGAAAATAGTGCAGAACCAGAGTGAACTTCTTTTGTAAAAGACGTTGTTGATATTCCGCCAACTTCAAGTAACGAAGTGCGAATCGATATAAAACAACGTAAAACTAATAAAAGCCCTGGCTTTGATCTGGTGATATATTAAAAAAACTACCAAACAAAGCAGTGTTAAAATTAACGAATATAATTAATGCATGCTTCAAACTACAATACATGCCTCTGCAATGGAAAGTATCAGAAATTATAGTGATACCCAAGCCTGGAAAGTCACATCATGAAATAACATAAATAAATAATATAGACCAATTTCTTTGCTGCCAATAATCTAACACCGAGTCATCGATTTGGCTTTCAGTCGCAACATTCGACGATAGATCAAATACACAGAATAACCAATGTTATCGGAGAGGCGTCAGAACAAAGGCAAATTTGCTCGACGGTTTTTTTGGATGTCGCTCAAACTTTTCATAAAGTCTGGCACAAGGGACTCTTACACAAACATTACCGATTTTCCACTACCAGAAAATGGAACCATCGCAACATTTGCAGATGACACTGCAGTTCTTATAGTTGATAAAACAGCGGAAAATGCTGCTCAGCGATTGCAAAACGAAATTAATAAAATCAATCAGTGGACCGAAACATGGAGAATAAAAATAAACAACTCCAAATCAGTATATGTCAACTTCGCAAATAAAAAAATTGAGCCTAAGCCAATATACATCAAAGGTCTACAAATACCTTATGCAAATACCGCAAAATATTAAGGAATGACACTGGATTCAAAACTCAGATGGAAGGAACATATAAAAATTAAAAAAAAAGAGCTAAATATCCATCTAAACAAAATTTCTTGGCTTATTGGCAAAATTTCTAAACTCTCAATATACAATAAATGCTTACTGTGCAAACAATCATTAAAACCGGTATGGACCTACGAAATTCAATTATGGGGTTGCGCTCCAAAAACAACAGTAGACATCATCCAAAGACATCAAAACAAAATTCTAAGAAATATAGTCACGCACCTTGGTATGTGCGAAACAGCGATATACACAGGGACCTTAATATTACGACTGTACTCGATGAAATAAAAAATATGCTAAGTCACATAAAGCTCGCCAACAAGGAAGCATCAAGGCTAGCAACTGTAGTCCCATCAAGAAGACTGAAGCGAATAAAACCACGTGACCTCACAAACTAACAAAAACTAAAATTTTCTATCGAAATTAATGAAATTTTTTATATATATATAATATTGTATTATAAAGAAATGGCGCGTTAGCTTCATTAGCTAGTTATAATATTAAAATAATAATAAAAAAAAAAAAAAAAACTATGGTAAACTGTTAAGTTTTTAAAACGGCCAGCTAACAGAGATGTACCAGTCCGAGCCCGATGGGCCCGATGTGACTCAGAGAAAGCTGATGAATTCATTAGACAAATGGGCAACGCCTTTAAACGAAACGATTAAGCAGAAACGAATGATCTGACTGTTAACAATTTACCACAGCACCAAGACGCCATATGCATATTCAGGATGTTATGAGCTAATTAAAAGCATCCAATAACTAAATTTAAAAAAGTGACACCAAAAATGATCAAAAATTACGACAAATTGTAATTAAATACCTCGTATATATTATGAACGGAATATTTCTTATTAGTTATTCCCATGATACCAAAACCGGGTAAAGATGCCGTAGATATTCCCAAAAATATCAAGAGTCCAACCTGTACCGAAGACACTATAAATTGTAGATGTCTTAATGCAAGTTTGTAGATTTTGCTTAAATTGATTCAAACATGAGAAGGTGTGTGAAATCGTGTACCAAAATCAAACATGTTTGATTGATGGTGATCTCATACATTTTCTTATTATTTCGTATGTTTGATTCGTTCAATTTGGTTACACTGCGTACGATTTGGTTTCGTTTCATACATGATATTTTCGCTTTTTTTTTTTCATTTCAAATGCAAACTGCATACACAAACTAAAGATAGTATAGAATTGAAGATATCTCAATTACTTTGTTTGGACTTTGTTGTTCGACTTTGTTTATGAAAAACTTCAATTGTTTCATTAGCATTGTCATTTAAAAAAAAAAAAAAATATTAAAAATTATGAATTAATTCGATAGACAAATATGCGAAAAAATTTTAATTGAAGGAAGTTATTTAATAGTGGTATAATATTCAATAGTATTTTGAGAAATCTCGGTTACACTGATTAACTATTTCCGAAACCTTGATTCAACTCTTTGCGAAACACTGATTAGCTATTTTTTCGTTATACTCTTATGATCACCTGATATGGATAGACATTTCTCAACCGCTTGTCCATATTGACTACATATGTATCTGTTCGTCCGTCAATGAAAACATCAAAACAATCTATATTTAACTATTTTTCAGGAATTTATCATTTTTTCAGTCTATTTTCATTCATTTCATCAACACCATTTTATTCCCTAAATAATCAATTAAAATATTTTGATATGATACAAATAGGAACAAGTGATCGATGTGACATTGAACCGAAAATAATAGACTTGACTGACTAACTGATCGACAGTAGTATTTACGCCAGTGTATTGGTGTTGCTTTCTCAAAATTACCATTTTTTTCAATCTGCAATCCAGAACTCATAACTACACTCTGATTTATTAACTGCGACGGTCTGTCTATTTGTCTGTGCGTTTTCTTATTGTTGTTCTTCCATTATGGAGATAAGGCTTTTTTTTAACGAGTGCATACCATTGAGCGCTACTGACTAAGCGCCGGTCTGTGAAAAGTATATTTCACTATTTTTGAATAATTTTGGAAGATTTTAATTATTTTTCGTTTGTTGCCAATATTCAGGATATACGTATATTCACACACACTCAACCGAAGACTGCGATCATTATCATAGTGTGTGTGCTGATTGTTCAGAAATGAAAAATGGCAACATAGAAATGTAAAAATATAAAATTATGAAAAATTGGATTGATACTTTTTTTTGGTTTAGTATCAATTATAGTTTTTTAATTACAAATTTGTATTAAAAAATTATTAAACTCTCGTCAATTTATTCGGAAATACGTTCAATTATATAATTTACTTTTGGGTTGATTATCATTCGACAATCCCTTTTGGAGTCCCTTTTGTTTTCTTAATGAGCGATAATTTCTTTTTTCGATAGAAAAGTAGGCGATTAATTCCATTCACAAAATAGTTCGCTTTGACTCACTATGATGCATCAATGTCATAAAAAATATGACAACAATAACAGCAATAGTGGAAGATGTGATCTAAAAGTCTGCGCAAACACACCCATTCTACCTACAAGAAGTAATTTCGGTTTTTTGCTTATACAAAGAGATTGTTGTTATTTGTTTATATTGTGATGCTTTGGACGGCGGCGGAGAAATGTCTGTTCATATCAGCCGATCATCAAAAATAAAACAAGAAAATAGTTAATCATGATTTCGCAAATAGTTAATTAGGGTACTCGAGATTTCTCGGTCAAATCAAACTATTAAATACTATTAGATAAAATTAAATTTTGATCGCATATTTGTCTATCGAATGAACTACCAATTTTTTAAATGAATTATGTTTTTATTTTATTTATTTATTTATTTAATTAATTAACTTACAACTATGAGTTTATAAGCTAATTTTTAATTTGAGTAGCTATAGCATCGAGGCCTTAAGCTAACTACAAATTTTATGAGTTAAGTCTAGGGAGCTTAAGAGCTAATCGCTGAATTAATAGTTTTATATTATTTTCATAATTTTTAATAATTTTTTTTTCTATATATGACAATGCTAATGAAACAATTGAAGTTTTGCAAAAACAAAGTCGAACAATAAAGTCCAAACAAAGTAATTGAGACATCTTCAATTCTATACTATCTTTGGTTTGTGTTTGCAGTTTGCGTTTGCATTTGAAATGGAAAAAAATGCGAAAATATCATGTATGAAACGAAACCAAATCGTACGCAATGTAACCAAATTGAATGAATCAAACATACGAAATAATAAGAAAATGTATGAGATCACCATCAATCAAACGTGTTTGAAATTTAGAAACTTGCTTTGAGACATCTTTGCCTGCACGAGAATAAAGCTATTTAGATAACACGAATCATCAATTTGGGTTCAGATTTCACCTTTGACAGGGTTTGGTATCCTGCGTGAATCTACAAAATGAGAACACATAACATTTTGGAAAGATATTTCGCAAGAAGAAAATCTGTTATAAAGAAGAAATCGTACACATTTCAAACTTACGCAATAAGACCAGATAGTATGCTGGGTTCACTTTTGTACCTAATATATGTAATGCATTGGTAATATAATACGAATTTTGTTGTATAGTTTGCAAAATTGGCAAATACCAATTTAAGTTTTCTTGTTACAGGACAGTCGGGCGGGACCCATTGAAAATAGGCTAGAAACAGTCGTTGGGGGGGTTCTTGACTACCTGTATACAAATTAGCACTACAGCTTTATTAAAGAGTCCCTCACCTGAAACTAACAATATAAATAAAACAAATTAATCAAAAAACCAATATACAATTTATAATTTGGAACTGACAAGAAAAATAAGGATGAGGTTTCCTATAATTTCACTGAAAATAATGCAATATCCTTTGGTGTTAATTGGATATGCGATTCTATGCCCTCCCTCCATGATCTTTAGTGCGTATCGACTTTGTTAAAGATCCCGTTTGTGTAAACTTTATCGAAAGTTTATATTACCAAAACCACCATAAAACTTTAGTTATTTATTTTGAAAAGTATATAATTTTTTCCATTAAAAGGTTCAACAATACAGATTTACGAGCTAAATTTTAACTATATTCTTAGGATCATTACATTTTTCTGTAATTGTTACTTCAGTCAGTGCGAATTCAGAAATTAGTTGTAAACGTTAAATTAAACGAGTTAAATTTCTTGGAAACAATTGAAATAAAGAATTTAACTAGCGAATCAATATTTAGTTTTATCGATTTAGGTCACTAACACAACAACTTAACCTTTGAAATAGCATGGCGGTAATTATAAAAAATTATAATGAGAAAAATAAAAATCAATATAATATAAAATTTCAATATAATATAAAAAAATTAATATAATATTAAAAATTGAAGAAAATCATGGCTTGATATTTAATATCGTATCCTTAATAAATGCTAATACTTGTACAAAAGAATCAACAACAATTTATTATTGCAATCACCAGATGAAAACAGTTAAACTCAACAAAATTGTGCTTCAGTAAATTTACTACTGGGTTAAACTGCATAATATTTATTTTTGTATTTGCTCACTCCATTGAACTTCTCACTCTCCACAACACTCGATTCAAAGCCCAACACTGACGCTTTTTACTTGGCGACGTGAAGTCCTCACACAATTATCGGTGTTTTTGTTTTCGCATTTTTTCTCAGGAATTTTTTCGTTTATTTCGTTGAGCCTGCAACAGCTCTAGCGATCAGCTGTAACTTCACTGAATGAGTGTGAGAGGGAGACGGCAATGTTTGAATTTTCTACTTGTTTATTTTGATTTATTATTTCTTCATTTAAGTTATTTCAAAATAAAATCAATTTTTATTTAATTTAAGCAAGGAAAAATAACAAAAACAAAATACTCACGTTACTCTCCTTCGACGCAGGCCTGTTTCGATTATGAGCGACGTTGTTGCTGTGGACTATAAGTGAATTAAAGAGTAGTTTTTTCTGGGTTGTTTATCTTTTTTTTTTTTCTATGCAATGATCACTTTGTAAAATTTAAATTTTTTCCTTTTTTTTTTTTGTTTAATAACTGATAGGTATGATAGATATATATTACTTTAACAAAGAATTCTTTTCACTGTTCACACATTCGTTAGGTTGTAGCTGTTGTGGTGGCGACATTTACAATTTAATAAAAAAAAAAAAAATCCAATCAAGCTAAAGTTAAGCACTTCTCGCATATAGTTTTGGACGCAGCATTGTCCTGTCTGGGATTATTAAACTAGATTTTTTTTTCTATACTAAATTCTGCACTGATCGATGCTTGACAAATCTTCGTTCATATATATCTTTTCCCGATCACTTCCACTACACTACTCCAGCAACTAGGCAACAGTTTTTAATTGTTGTTTTTCTTTTGATTTTACTTCGATTCCACACAGCTATTTTTTTTTTTTTTTTTCGTTTCGATGTTAACTTGACCAAAACATCGTGCTCGTGCTATATGAAACTTGCGGGGGTGATCACGCCGGAGTAGTGTAGTTTCTCCTACACCTTCCTGAATTGGATACGGATTGAATAAACTCGCCGCATAGGCGTAACAAATACATATTCGAATTACTGCGCAATAAAATAAAACTTGCTGATAACAACTATTTCACATTTTGTGAATTACTCACATGTTATCTTTTGATGGTAATTTCTCTTTTTCCTGATCGATTTGCT